>CAUPSG010000900.1:0-85147 GCA_963513935.1 Aphrophora alni | reverse complement strand
TATTTAAGGGTAACATTCAGAATGCAAAATATGACAAAAAAGAAAAAATATTCTTATTGTAAATACAGAAATCAAAGTATTTTGCTACGAAGACTAGGCAAGACCAAAGTAAGTGAGGTAAATAATTGCTACTTAAATATTGCACAATCGATTTCTCCCCACCCCACCCCATCCCACCTCCAACCCTTACTTCCTATCCATTATTCATGTGAAAACATTCACAGTGACACACGATAACACACCACCAAGCGTCTAGGACAACGTTTTTTTTCTTGTAGACTTTTTTTTATAACATTTAACAATACTCAAACAAATATTTTGGTACGTTTATTTATTTCTAACGATTAAAATTAAATTTCTTAGTGAGATATTTAACTATTTCACATAACAATAATTTAGAGAAGTATAGTTTAGTGTTGTTATATTTATTTATTTTTTAATCGATGGTGAGTGTTCACTGAACTATTAGTTCTTAGGTAGTATAAGAGTTCGTTAATTATCAAAATTTTTGACCTCTGTGTTATAACTGATCTTCACCTTTCACCTCAAGAAACTAAAACAGTGATTTTTGACACCCCGTTGTCGTTGTGATCTCTACGTAAGCTCAATAGAGGTCACAAAAAATAAGATAGGAACTTGAAATATAATATAGGGGACTATACTGTCCTCATTTAGAACTCTAGAATAGCGACAATTTTAAACAGTTTTTTATTCATAACTCGTGTGTTGTTTAATTAAACACACTACATTAGATAACAATTTATATATTTCAATGCTGCATGTAACGGTACCAACCCCACATCGGGACCCTGCTCGGTAAAGTCAGGAACGTAGCAAATGGAGACTCATTCACAGCTTCGAGGCCCGTGAGGGTCGAGACACTAATACGAGCGAAGCGAGTTGAGATTTTTTAATATAAGTAGTGATATGCACAATTACGAGGTAGACAAGTGTTATAAACAACTCCTTGATCTATCAATACAAGTTTTATATTTATTACAAGATCCAAGATAACTATTGGGTATCACTTTAAGATGATGTTATGCATTATAAAGTTTGATGGGACTGGGTAAGTAACATGACGGCGTAGGGTTGTCATTCGTGCCCTTGGAGTTTGCTTCTATAAATTAATGAAAAACTTAAGTATGACGGCATATTTTAATTTTATCTAAAAGTTTAATTTTTAATTTTAATAAATTAAAATTTGAAACTGGCCGTCAAAGAACTAAAATACTAAATTTTGGTTTTCTCAAAGACGGGTCTGATTTTAATCTATTTTTAATCAAATGTAACACTTTAAGCATAACCTATGGGGTTGATAGTGTTCCCAAAAAAATACCGGTTCGAAAATGCACCGTCAACCATGGGCGTCGTTTTAGAACGTAGAATATCGCAAAATCGGTTCAACCAATTCCGATGAAATTTCGGTAAATTGTTTATGACTGTATTCTTCAATGTACAAAGTCGCACTTATAAGTTCTGTAAGTATGTAATTGATAGAAGAAAAAAAGTACCAAATGCCCCACGATCGAAATTACAATTTCCTCAATATGTGTATCTTTTACTTAGTCTTAAAATTTTAGTCATTAACTTTCACATTTCATTAAAACTGAATCAATATCATTTGTACTGAATTTTTTTAAATATCAAAAAAAAAAATTTCAATTTTTTCACATCACCTTAAAAACTTACGATTTAAAAATAAGTGTTGATCAACGATAGTTTACCAAAAAATTATCAGCAAATTAAAATTTTATAAAACTGAATTTTTTTGGATGTATTTCAAAAACCAACTTTGTTACACGTATTTAAAATAACTGAAAGTATATTTTCACAAAATTACGTTAAAATATATTCAAAAGAAAGTTAAGACAAAACAAAAAAGGAATAATCGATTTATAATTTGGTTTAGGTTAAAAAAAAAAATCGTTCAAATAATTCTGAACAACACATTGCCTGAAATATCAAAAACTAATCTAGCTGAAAGAACCTTTAACATTTTACTTAAACAACATAAATGTAATTTTTAAATTTATTATTTTCATCGAGGAATTCACCTAAGGCAAACTTTATCTGACCCAGATATTGTTTCAACCTTAAGAATTAAAGTACATAGAGTAAAACTGTAATATTAAAAATATATACGGCTCGAGATTATTTTATACAAAGATGATTTATGAAATTATGTACACTATCTTATATTATACATTATTCTCTCAGGGGATTACATAAAGAGATTGTGGGTTGGTAATCCCAAGGGAACCTAGCTGAATGTACACATTTAAAAATCTTTGGTTAGATCCCTCTCTTTCATCTTTCCTATCACGTACGCGTTTATTTTATGTTCTTTTCTCCCTTTTTTTTATAAGGCGTTGAGATGACAGAGAAATGTTATAATCTCTTAAACATTGGAACAAAATTTACCCCGAGCCTACAAACAAATTCCGCAGGAAAACAAAGCCCGCCAAGCAGCCACCACTCTACTCGAACACCACTACGCCATTCTCCAGTAACGCCTCACGGCAAAAACACACGTCAAAAGTATATTAGGACAGCACTCCTAGGGAGCTTTCAATACTACTCTCTCTTTCTTACACACACACACACACGCGCTCGCGCACATACACAGGAGACCACGAACAATTTGATGCGGGCCAAGGAACCAATCTTCATGAGAATCCAGCTCAATGTTGATTGCTTCATAGCTCACCTCACGTCGCAAGACACAATGAAAATTCACATCTTCGTTTGACCCCCCCCCCGGTGTCAAAATGTATAAATACGGCAAAATCCTAGCTAAAATCATATCAGATCTGCCGGACTCTCTCCGAGGAGAGATCTCATTACACAGAACCCTCGACTCTCTTCGAGAAGACTTCAATTCAGAATCTCTCGGACCCTCTCCGAGTAGACACCTAATTCATAACACCGCGAACTCTCTCCGAGGGTTCTCTCCCTTCAGCTTCTCCGGAATCAGATCTCGACCATCCAGTCCTTCTCGGACTCTTCTTCTCGCCACTCTGAGCCGAGATGACACAATCGCACATCAATGCTGACTAGTATTGAGGAAAGAGGGAATAGTTTTGAAAGAAACTGTCGTCTCATTTCTCTCTTCAACCACCACCGTGCCAAGTCTCCTCCCGGCAGGGAAAGAAAATAGGGTTTACACTCGGCGACTTACTCTGCAAGCCGCCGCCCGCTCAGTAAACCGCCTCAGGAAAGGCAAATTGGATAACACCCGGCAGCCTACTGTCCTACCCGAATCTTCCTCTCCCCGACAAGCCTTCAACGACCACCTTCACCAGTACTGACTGTTGAGCTCCATATACACATACTATACCTTCTTCTAACCTCAAATCACCATTCGCCGCAAAGACCATCCTCATAACACATCACCGACTAGGCTTTCACCAGCCTACGTAAAGTGTTTGACCTTTAAACAAGGGGGGATGTATATTAAAATAGTTATTTCAGAGCGAAATATTTTTATTGAAACTTCATTGATATCTACTGAAATCTGATTTTGTCAGTAATGATGTTTCTCAACAATTACTCAACTCTTGTGTACAAACTTAATCAACTGTAAGAGTTGTTAGATATTATTCTATAGGTAACCTAAATATTGGTTTTGAGGTTAGTTTAGTCAGATAATAACTTACTTTGTTTCCATAATAACAATGAATTTTCGCGCAGAAAATATTTAACAGCTGATTACCAAACAAGGCGAAAAAAATGGGATAAACTTTTTTTAAATGTGGATATTTTTTTTTTTTTTTTAATTTTCCATTCCTTTTATTTCATTTAAATAAACAAAACATGATTTAGATTCAGAAAAGACATTAAGATAAAAAATAAAGCTTTCCTTAACAACAAACTAAAACAAAACAAATAAATTGACATATGACATAATAATACATTACTTTAAATTAAATTACACAACAGGAAAGAAAACCCAAAACAATATTACTTCTAAATCCTGAACATAAACAAAGATAAACAATTTAAGATAAACAAAAAAATATACGGAATGGAATAAAGCAGCCTCCATGGGTCTACCCGTTTTGAGGCTGCATATCTCAAGCAGTTAAACTATTAATAAATTTAAATCTAATTTAATATTTATTAAAATAAATAAATATATTAAATATATAATAAATAATATATTTTCTCTATCCTTATTTTATGATATTTTTTACCAAGGTCCAAAATAATATTGAACTTTCAAAATTACGGCCAAAAAACGAACTTACTGAGCGTGGTAATATATATATATATATATATATATATATATATATATATATATATATATATATATATATAATAAAAACAGAAGAAACGCATAATAAAATGCATACAGACACACATTTGAAAATGAATAAATATGTTCCAAAATGGGGGGAAAAAAAACATTTAAATTCTTCAAAAGGAAATTAGTAAAGTTTGCTTCTGGCTCAAAAATTTTAAGAATGAAATACATTTAAGACAGGTGGTCCGAACCATCCTGTATATCAAATATTTGGCCAATATATAACCGATTTATTTACTCAGAAAATTGAACGATACAGCCTAGTGAACTAACATAAAGTTAAAGCAAACAGTAATACAAAGATGGCCACAATGATATTTGAATTTCCTCCGATACGGAAGAAGGAAGTTTTCTAATATTTATTTAGAAGAAAACGTATTGGACCGTTACTGTATGTATGTATCGTCTTGTAGAGAGAAAGATATACTGAAACTGAAAACTTGAGCAAATTTATGTATTTATACAAACTTTATTTTATTGAATAAAAGATAATGCACTTTTAAAACATTCTTTGATGACATTAAATAAGGTGGGAAAAGTTTAAAAGTATAATAATAATTATTAGTATTTTAGCAAGTTTATGACAGATCTAATCATCAAAAATTTTAAATCTTTGTCATATTAGACAATAAACTAAGCCATGTATTATTGCTGTCCTACTCGTTTATGCAGGTCTCTCTCTCTCTCTCTCTCTCTCTCTCTCTCTCTCTCTCTCTCTCTCTCTCTCTCTCTCTCTCTCTCTCTCTCTCTCTCTCTCTCTCTCTCTCTCTCTCTCTCTCTCCTTTCCCCCCCTTATAAACGCCCTAGAGTATATTATTCCTGAAGAAGTAGAGTATGGGTCGGATACACAGACTTCTGTGAAAGGTGTGGCAAGCGATCTTAAAAAACTTTCTGAAGGCGAGTATGCGGAGTTACTAACAAAACCCGTCAGTAGAGTAGAAACAGAAACAGCGGTGTAGTGAGTGGTCTTCTGTTTTGTTTTCTTATCTAATCTACCAATTCTTTCTCCTCATCTGACCTTCATATAGAGAGAGTCAGACTATCTTCATAAGTTCTCTTATGACAACAAAATTCCGTATTAAGGAAAAATAGTATCAAGAAAATGGGGGGGGGAATAATAATAATAAGCGTTGTTTTGGTCACTTTTCATCGCATGGAAATGAAAGAAAAAAAAGAAGGAAATTTAAGCAATTAAGGGTGGGGGTAAATAAAAAAAAATGCGATATATTGATCAGTTTTCATCGCACAGAAATGAAAGAAAAAAGAGAAACTTTGAGGTATTAGAGAGGGGTAAATAATAAAAAGGCGATATATTGATCAGATTTCATCGCACGGAAATTGAAGAAAAAAGAAGGAAATTTAAACAATTAAGGGGGGGGGAGTAAATAATCAAAAAGGCGATATTTTGGTCAGTTTTCATCGCACGGAAATTGAAGAAAAAGAAGGAAATTTAAACAATTAGGGGGGGGAGTAAGTAATAAAAAAGCGATATTTTGGTCAGTTTTCTTCGCACGGAAAAAAAGAAGAAAGAAAGACAAAGAAAAAGAAAAAAAAGAAGGAAAAATAAACAAGGAAAGTTAAGCAATTAAGGGGAGGATGGGGTAAAACATAAAAAAGGCGATATTTTGGTCAGTTTTCACCGCACGGAAATGTAAAAAAAGGAAATTTAAGGAATTAAGGAGGGGGGTAAATAATTTTGGTCACTTTTCACCACACGGAAATGAAAGGGAAAAAAGAGAAAACTTAACCAATTATATGTTCTAAAAAAAAAAAAAAGTCATCTTGACAATTTGGTTTGAATAAATAAATAACATTAAAAATTTTAGATAGTGACACACGTTTTGAAGAAAAATCTCTCGAGAGGGGGTACTACAGTAAATTGCAATCCCGAAGTATTCTAGCTAAGTATACGTCCTGGGTTAGATCCCTCTTTTATATTTCCTACCAGACCCTTTTTGACTAACTTTCGTTCTCTTCCGACCTTCATTGTTAGTTTCGGTACAAGAGGTCTCTATTTTATGTGCTTGTTTTGCTAAGGCGATGTTGAACGAGATGGATGTTGACCTAACCTAACCTAACCACACACATTCACACAAAACCTCCAAAGCGCCGTAAGTGAATAAGGTAATCACGAAAGTTCACAAAGAGCTAAAGTAACCCTCTGGATTAAATGATTGACTCTAATTATTGTTTTATAAAATATAAAAACCCTATTTCAAATCGGATCTCAACAGATATTCCCAATTTCTTTTAAAAGGATTATAAAAGAAGAAAATCGTTTTGATATTTAATTAAACATATCTAAATTCCGATTGAAATACAAGCTTACACAATAAAATCTAATCAAATTCTTTGCCGCTTACAGTCGTCATCCATACAAACAACTGTTCACCAATGTTCAGGACGGTTCGTTTGAAGGTTTGTTAATTAAGCATACCTCAGCTTACACATTCCTTTCGGGAAATTAAATTTTTTCCTCTCTCTGTGTAAAGCTTTCATTGTGTAATCAATTTACGAAATAAAAGTCATTTCTTAACAGATGTGTTTGTTTTTACAGTAGAACTGATAATAGTTATTTGTGCAACTAGTGAGCAAAGTGGCACTTTTTTAAACGAGAGAAAAATGTTAACACACGAGGCTTGCCGAGTGCGTCAATTTTATCGAGTTTAAAAAAAAACACTTTGCTCACGAATTGCACATTATACTTTGTCTACAGTTGTTATTTTGTTACCATTGTTTTCCTTTAGCCATGACAAAAACAGTTCATACTGGCGATCGTACTTTTTCCTAGATTTGTCAGGAAGGAGATTTAGTACAACGTTGTTAGCTTTTTCCGCTAATTTAGGCGGGGTATTTGACAGGTTTTCATCCTCTGAACTGTCCATATTTTAAAACTAACTACACAAAATATAGCAGTAGTGCTAAACAACACATCAACACTGAGTAGAAGTTCTCACGTCAAAACTGAGGTTATTTATGAATATTACAAATTAATAACTTAGGTGTATTGTTGAGGAAACGGGATTGCCAACTTCAAAACTCGGCAAACGAAAAATACTCTCCGTGTACATACACTGTCAATCATCTTCATGAATAATTACTTCCTTTTTCAACTTTAAAACGTTGTTTTGTTGTTTATTTATGTTATTTTACATGTAAGAATTAATCTACCCTACATAAGGGACATTTCCTGCATATTATAAATCAATTCAAATAAACTTAACCTAAATTTAGTTTTGTTCGGTTGCCATTCGGAGTGAGCAAAGTAGTGTGCAAAGTAGTGGGCAAAGTGAAACTGTTGAGAAATCAGCTGTTTTGCATACTAATTTAAATGAACAAAATGCCACTTTGCCAACAACTGTAGACAAAAATATTTACTTTAAAAACCAAACAATTCGTAAGTGGTAGCAGGCCAAAAAAATTCGTAGCTACTGTAGCAGTAGACTGTTCTACAGGCCAAAATAACAACCTTTAGATAGTTTAGGGACAAAAACTATCGAATTAAAAAATATATATTATGTGTGGGGTATCGAATAAAACTGGAAGTGATTCTGATTAGTATATGTATGTTATTAAATATGTATTATTCTGGATATCTATGTTATATCCGACAAAAAAATTAATATGTTGTGGCTAGGACAAATTTAAACTGTCAGATATCATGCCCCCCCTCCTTTCTCTTAAACACGGCGTGACTTGCAAATATGTGATATTAAATTGCAGTCAGATATATATTTTTTGTATGACGGAAACAATGTAATTTAACCACAAATGAGAAATGTGTGACAAACAATTCAATAGATTTAAAAGATGAATTATATTTTCATTGCGCTTTATTATGGTTAGTAGGTGAAACCAATGGTCCTTATAATATCACACGGGAGTCTGTCTGTACAATTTAAACTGCCCGTTATGACCCTATATACCTACGGACTCTAAGTCGTTAGTAGTATGTTGGGGCACTTGATGTAGACAAACAAACAAACCAAAGGTCACTGGTCAAAGTTCAAAGATAAGAGATACGACTTTAAGAACGTTGTTGATGTTATTAAGTAAACAAAGATAAGAGTTAAGTAAATAAATATAAGGATTAAGTAAATAAAAATATGTTTAAAGACAAACAATGGTTAATGTATGTAAATAAAAAGATGTTTAATGACAAACAAACAAGTTGTATAAGACTATGACCGATCAAAATCCGTCCGGAGTATGGAAAATATTCCCTGACGCAAAGGTCACTGATAGGAGTCTGGCGCCATAGTGTAAACAAAGATAACGAGTACAGAGTTAATGTGTGTAAATAAAGAAAATTGATAATTAGTTATTAAAGTAAATAAAATGTTGTGGTCAGGGGGCAATCTTTGTCAGAGTCCACCAAGTTTTTGGGGCACTTCATGAAATGATAAATTGTCTGACGTCACACGCTCATTTTTAAACTAGGCGATATAATTAGTCTAGAATATGAACAATCAAAGTCCATCCAAAGTTTTGGGACACTTTCAACAATTTGTATTCCTCTTATGACACACTTTGTTTGAAAGACTAGGATGAGTCAGAACAGTCATGATGATTATGCATACACCAAAGTCCTAAAAGTTAATTAATCATCAAGGCAAAGTACGGAGTTTTAGAAAACAAGCGTTCATATATAAACCTTTAAATACGATAACCAGATATCAGATACATCTAGTAGCTAGAAGTGAGCAATACATATTGATTTTGAAAGTGCGAAGTTGGTAAAGTTATTTTAAAGTTTAATTAAGTGTTATAAGTAGTATTGTACTGTTTTTAAACTATTTTCAAAGTGAAGTGTAAAGAGTTTAGTGTTAGTGAGCAAAAATAATTGTAAGTACTCTAATTATATCAAACATTAATGTTTTAACTAAATCAATTAAACATTTTAAAATGGCGTTTTTTTCCAACGATATTACATTAGCAGATCTTATCGATGTGTATATGACAGATCCTGTTGAAGCTTTTGAATTTGTAGATCTACCGGAAATTGATAATCTATCGCCACCCGATACTCCACCTCAAGGAGTTAACATTTCACCAGAGCCTATTTTAGAGCCGCCATCACCATTTGCGGATCTGTCATTAAACCCTCAACCTCAATGTAGCCATGATGTACAAATAGGTGAAGGTCTCGAGCCGTTTGAAATAATAAATGACGTTTATAGGAATTATACGAGATTTGAAACGCATGCAAGGGAACTAACATTAAAATTTAGAGAACTACTTGCAGGCGAAAATCTGAACGAGTGGTTAAACGAAATGTTTGAGTCTTTAATTACTTTTTTAAGGATTCAAAATATACCCGATGATGACCGCGTAGGTTTGACGATTAGTAATGATAAAAAACCTGATCAAAAACCAATCGGTATTAGTATGAGGAGAGCCGATCAAATAAATACTGGTATAATATTTCAAACTATAGAGAATGTGGTTCAGAGTAATGATACATTTTTTCTTGATGGAGCTATGAACATCAAGTTACTGCATGTAAATATGCCGAGAGGTGGTGCTAGAGGGGTAATCGATTACTCAAGCTCATTTGAAGATTTTTGTCATAAAAAGAAGGGCATCATAGTTATACAGAATGAACACGATAATTTATGTTTAAGTCGAGCATTAGTTGTGGCTATTGCCTATTTAAAAAAAGATGATAATATGGAAAATAAAAAAAAGTATAATCAAATAATACGTCCACAACTATCCTTTCAACGATACGAGGCCATACAGCTCTGTGAAGATGCACGTGTCAATTTAACAAATGGGGCAGGAATAGAGGAAATTAAAGTTTTCCAAAATCACTTGAATCAGTTTACAATTACAATCTTTACTGATAGAAGGGGTCGTGAGACAATGTTTGAAGGTCCAGTTGGAAAACCAAGCATTGATTTAATTTACGGGGATGGACACTTCAATGTAATAACCTCCCTAACATCAGCTTTTACAACTTCTTATTACTGTCGTAATTGTAAATTCCCATATAATACTACAGGATCGCACATCTGCCCCCTAAAATGCACGTCATGTAAACAAGCTCCTATCTGTACGGGTAATGAACGTATTAAATGCCAAGGCTGCAACAGATTCTTCAATAACCCTGAGTGTTTTAATAATCATTTCAGGCCTGCTTTCCCTAAACGACGGTCCGTATGTGATGTACTAAAATGTTGCCCTAATTGTAACAACACTTACAATATTTTAAAACGAAAAGCTAAGCATGTATGTAATGAGATGTTCTGTAGTGTATGTAAAGAATATAAAATATCCGGTCATCTCTGTTATATGCGGAGTGAAAAACGGGAACAGAAAAAAGACGTTGCAAGTAAATTCTTGTATATATTTTTTGATTTTGAGTGCAGTCAAGATACACAATTTCAAGACAGAACGAACATCTATGAACATAAGCCAAACTTTTGTGTTACTCAACAAACCTGCTACGATTGTGTTGCATCTGATTTTATAAACGAAATGTGTACAACATGCGGTATAAAACAACATATATTTAAAGGTGAGAACACGTTAAAAGATTTCATGCAATATATCACCCTACCTAGAAAAAGTTTTTCAAGAGTTGTAGTAATAGCTCACAATTTAAAAGGATACGACGGGCAGTTTATTTTAAAACATATGACGGAAGTTTTAAAATGGACGCCCAAAGTAATAATGTCCGGATCTAAAATCCAAATGATTAAATATGGAAAAATAAAAATGATTGATTCACTTAACTTTTTGAATGCTAAATTAAGTGCATTGCCTAAAATGTTCGATTTGAACACAGAAAGTAAAGGGTATTTTCCCCATTTTTTTAACACAATTGAAAATTGGGGCTATGTTGGCGATCTCCCATCTCCGTCTTATTACGGTTACAACCAAATGCAGGAAAAAGAGAGAAATGAATTCTTAAAGTGGTACGAGCAAGAAAAAACGAGGAACATTCTTTTTAATATGCAAGAAGAATTAGAAACGTATTGCACTCAAGATGTTAATATTTTAAGGAAGGCTTGTTTGAAATTCAGGGAACTTTTCGTAAAAGAAACTAAGATTGACCCACTATTAGAATCAATCACTATTGCTAGCGCATGCATGAAAACATACAGGAACAATTACCTCCCACAAAATAAAATAGGTATTATACCTACAGGTGGTTACCGAATGGCAGATAAACACTCTCGTATAGCTCTGTCCTGGCTGTTATGGGAAGAACATGATCGAAGCATTAATATCAATCATGTCGGAAACGGTAAGGAAAAAAGAATCTCTAAATTCAAAGTTGACGGCTACCATGAAAGTGGGGGTGTAAGAACAGTTTTTGAATTCAACGGTTGTTTCTACCACGGTTGTCCTATGTGTTATACGAATAGAGACACACCAATTAGCAATAACCCTCATGAAACCATGGCATCGCGATATGAGAAGACGCAAAGGAAAAAAGCATTTCTGGAGAGTCACGGGTATAATGTTATAGAGATGTGGGAATGTATTTTCAATATTAAAAAAATGGAACGTCCCGAAATCAATATCTTTTTGAAAGGAATAATGGACACCTGTTCTGAACCACTAGATCCTCGAGATTCATTTTTTGGTGGTCGGACAAATGCAACAAAATTATACCATAAAGTGAATGAAGAGAATGGAGAAACTATTAAATACTTGGATGTTTGCAGCTTATACCCCTGGGCTTGTAAGTATGGGAAGTTTCCAGTAGGACATCCGGAGATATTGTACGGAAATGAATGTCCTCAAAATTTAGACGGAATAGAAGGAATTGCAAAAGTTACTATATTACCACCAAACAACTTATATCATCCAGTACTACCCTATAAAATTCATAAAAAGTTGTACTTTCCTTTATGCAGAACTTGCGTTGAAACTCTACAGGAAAATGATTGCAACCATACTATAGAGCAAAGATGTATAAATGGCACATGGGTAATAGCTGAAATACAAAAAGCAGTTGAGAAAGGGTACAAACTATGTAAGGTGTACGAAGTATGGAAGTATGGATCAACCAGATATGACGGAAAAGATGGTGGTTTATTTGCCAGTTATATTAATAAATTTTTAAAAATCAAGCAGGAAGCATCAGGCTGGCCTGAATGGTGTATAACAGAAGACGAAAAAAAAGTATATATTCATAATTTCCATCAAAGAGAAGGAATCCTTCTAGACGGTAATAAAATTAAGAAAAACCCCGGACTAAGAGCCCTAGCAAAATTAATGTTAAACAGCTTCTGGGGGAAATTCGGGCAACGTGAGAATCTAGAGCAAACCACTTTTGTCAATTCCAGACAAGAATTAAACGCTATATTATCAAATCCAGGTATAACAACGAAAGATATTCTACCGATCAACGATGACTTATTACTCGTGAACTGGAAATTCAATGAAGATTACATAACGCCGTCATCAAAGGCTAGCGTGGTTATTGCAGCGTATGTAACAGCAATTGCACGTCTTAAGCTCTATTCATACTTGGAAATTCTCGGGGAAAGAGTGATTTACATGGACACAGACTCAGTGATATTTACTCAGAAGCCTGGAGAAAAGGAATTAGAAACCGGATACTATCTTGGAGACTTAACCGATGAAGTTATAGAATATGGACCAGGATCTTTTATAGATATGTTTGTTAGCGGTGGACCAAAAAACTACGCGTATAGAGTACGAGTTCAAGGGAGTGAAAATATTAAAACAGTCTGTAAAGTAAAGGGAATTTCATTAAATCATTCTAATGCCGAAGTTATTAATTTTGAAAGTATAAAATCCATGATTGTAGAAAACACTCCAAATGAAATACTTATCTCTAACCCCCACAAAATATGCAGGGTAAAGCATTGCAATGTTGTAAGTAGACCAGAAGTGAAAACCTACAGAACTGTATATACGAAAAGGAAAAGAGTGGAGAATTATAATACATTACCCTTCGGTTTTAAACGATCTAGGTTATGCTAGAGCTCTTGTGAGTATTATAACGGTGAAAAAGTTTTTCACCGTGAAACAGGGCGGCATAATATGTTTTATATCTACCCATCAAGTGATATTATTCATAGTTAAAAAATTATATGTAATTATATCATTAATTTATAAATTTCAAATAGTTTATAGGTTATGTATATGCTTTAATATTGAATTGTTTAAATATTTTATTGTATATGTGTAAATAATATGTTTTTAAATGATTGTAAATAATCTGTAAATATTGTGTATACTATTTATTATATTGTATCAAGTTATTATTGTAATCTTCATTTTAATATATCGTTATATGTTTTATATCTACCCATCAAGTGATATTATTCATAGTTAAAAACTTATATGTAATTATATCATTAATTTATAAATTTCAAATAGTTTATAGTTTATGTATATATGCTTTAATATTGAACTGTTTAAAATATTTTATTGTATATGTGTAAATAATATGTTTTTAAATGATTGTAAATAATCTGTAAATATTGTGTATACTATTTATTATATTGTATCAAGTTATTATTGTAATCTTCATTTTAATATATCGTTTTTAGCGTTTGGATGTATAACAATAGTTTTAAGTTTGTATGATTTAAGATTAGTTTAAAGTTATGTTTACATGTTTATAATCAACGTTAATTTTATTAGACTCTTAATTTAATGTATTTAGTTATTAGTACAATCTAGATTTAATGCATGTTAGGTTAGGCGGGAAGTGATGGCTACCACCTCCTCGTGGTGCTTCCTGGGCAACATTGAAAAAATGGCGAAACGGTAGCTAAAAATGTTAATGTCATGCATATACTTCAATTATATGATATGAATAACACTATTTATTTATCTAAATAGGTTAAAACAAAAAAAAATAATAATAATAATAACACATTTTTAATAAATGATTTATTTTAAACATAGTATTTGTAATACATTACTTTATGTGAATAATTTACATTAAATCTAATAGTCGTTGAATTTCATTGTCTACATGAACTTCCTCTTCAGTATCGCTTTGATCGGATCGTTCTCCTGTAAGTCCTGAGTCGTAGCCATCGTCAGGATAGCCATCGTAATCGTATCTCCTCCTTATATTATTCGAATACAGCAAATTCATTACAAGTGAACGATGACGTATGTTATTTAACGCCATCACTCTTTTAACTACACCATCAAAGTCTGATTCAATGAATATTCTCCAAATATCTGCACCACTACAAGGAAAATTAATTATAATTTCCACTTTAGTTTTAATTTTAAAGTTTTTTATGATTATTTTATGTTTAGAAAAGTTTAAAATTATATATATAATTAACATTTCTCGTTTTAACTTATATTCAACCACTTCAATATCAGTAACTATAAAGTTTATGTTTCTTTTATTTTTTAAAGTAAACTGCGCTTTAACATGTCTTTTAAATAAAATATCATTTAGTCTTACTGGTAAAGTGAAGATATGACGTAGCATTTTGACTTTTACTGATTACTACAAGACCAAACTAATGAAATAACTAAATATTCTTATGTATATATATGTTTCACTATTTGCAAAGTGTAGAGTCCGTATTTACTTTAACTGTACAAAAGTCATATGACTTACATTTTTGTTTAGGAATAGGGCGTCTTTCATACTAATATTTACACTGACACATGGGCAAAAGTCATTGTAACAATCCAAAGTGTAGAGTTCATATTTACTTTAACTGCACAAAAGTCATATGACTTACATTTTGTTTAATAGTAGGGGGAGGGGGTACAAACGTTTATAAACAGTGTAAGGAATTATATTTTATTAGTATCCTGTTGGGGTGTCTAAGTTTAAAAATGAGCAGTGTATGTGAATGGTGGAAGGAAGAGGAAGGTATGTTTGAGGAGTTGGCTGATCGATGTGAATGGTGGGAGGAAGAGGAAGGTATGTTCGAAGAGTTGGCGAGAATGGATAATTGGTGGGAAGAAGAGGCAGAAGAGGACTACACCCACGAAGAAAGAAGGCAACGTTTAGTGAGCTTTTCGACAAGCGAGGATATGGAGGAGGAGGAGGAGGAGGAGGAGGAGGAAGAGGAGGTGGATGTAGAGGCTAACGGAGAAGAGGAAGTAATTGAGATTTCCAGCGATGAGGAAGATTTCGGGGGTAATAATAACAGAAATAACGACATAAGAACAATCGTTATAAGTCGGGAGCTATATATTAATATTAGAAATGTTATGGTAGCGCATAATAATGGCTATAATATAGTGGTGGAGCCCGACAATAGTAATGAGCCGCCTTATAAGCGACAAAGACATTTTTAGCGTACTTATATATATATATATATATATATATATATGTGTGTGTGTGTGTGTGTGTGTGTGTATATATGTATATATTCTCATTATAAGAATAAGACAGACATTTTAGAGTATATATTATTTTGTTATTGTTTTATTTATTTGTGTGTGTGTATATATTTTATCATTATAGGAATAAGACAGACATTTCTTAGAGTATATATTTTGTTATTGTTTTATTTATTTGTGTGTGTATATATTTTATCATTATAAGAATAAGACAGACATTTTTTAGAGTATATATATTTTGTTATTGTTTTATTTATTTGTGTGTATATATGTGTATTTCTTAATTACAAGTATTTAATTGTGTATACGAACAAGACTTCGTTATTTCAACCTTCCTATTTTGAATTATACAGGTATTTAAATAATAACAGTGAAATTTACAATAATATTTTATTAAGCAACAATGTTCAGTAAATGAGTACAAAGTATTTATACAAAATACAATATTTTATAGAAATTTTTTTTTCTAAAGATTACATACAATCATTGATGTATTTATAAAACAATTAATCTAAATCAATTTTCAAACATATTATTTTAATTTCAAATGAAATCATACCTTAATCGAAAATTTAACAAGAAGTGTTATTAGAAAATATTACATACATTCATTAATATCTTTATAAAACAATTGCAATCTATAATAATTTATAAACATATTCAAACATAATACTTTAATTTCAGATAAAATCATATCTTTATTAATAGTGTCACTTTTTATAACGCTCATAGCCATATCGTCTAAAAATTGTAGTAAATAAATTTTGACCACAGAGTCGTCTTTTGATGACTCACTTGGTACGTTTGCCAGTAAGTAATTCACAACACTATTTTTGATGTCTTGAAAACAGTTGAAGACAGATGATGATGAGATAGAACACAATTCCAGGTAGTTGGAGATACAGCCAGATAAATGTAGTATCCCTTTCCATGTGCCTTCTTGCATAATCAGTGTATCCGGTAGGTAGAGGTCAGGTTGAATGCAGATAATTTCACGAATTACAATAGTTTTCTTGTCGTACATCATGTGAAATACAACTTGATGTTTATCCAAATCAAAATTTTCATAATTTTGCTTTTTACACATGAAAAAATTAGAAATTAATTTAGATTTTTGTAATAACATATTCCATTCCAAAATACTTAACGAAACTCCACTATTTGAATCTGATTTACGTATTTGCAATCTTGGTTCAAACATATTTTCAATATCCAAACCGATTATAGCTATTTTGCCTTGACTTTTATTTAGAGAATAACGAGTATTCAAAAGTAGTACAGATAAAGGTCTATTGACGATCTTATTTTCCGTATTTTCTTCTAGTTTATCTGTTTTTTCCGGAATTAAATTAGTTTTAAAATTGATTTTCTTATTCCTTTCGTATGGTGTACGTCTCTTGCTGGGTTTGGTCTCCATTTTTACTTAAGAACTGAGTAATAACCCTTAGCGAATTGTTTTTTATAGGCTAGTGAGATAATATTGCGCATGCGCCCACTCTTATCTCTGGCCACTGTTAGTCCGTGGAATATTTCCAAATACATTGTTAAATAAATATTGAACTTTGAAATCGTTATCGTACGTGTTATTTGAAAACAGAGATAAAAAATCTTCCAACGATGCTCCTAAAGTCTTAAAGTATAAAAACATGATACAATATTGACCACATACTGAAGATGTCAATCCTTGTAATTGAGTTGAATTAAATTTAGCAGTGAGGGAATTTCTTTTTATGAATGAAAAATGAGATGGTCTGTTTGGTGGATTTCCATAACTATCAAAGTACTCCAATGCTCTTCTACTATTGATATAAATCGCAAACCAATGACGTCCTGATTTATTGTGAGGATCTGTGTTGATTACAAAGCAACTAGGTGTCCCAACCGTCATCGGCAACTGATCGGCTGCATAAACTGCGTAATGAAGTACAGGTAGGTGAGCTAAGCAGCTGTATATCTGATCTGCATACATCTCGGTGAAGCCAATTATTCAACAGTTTAACGTTGTTTAATGCACAGGCAAATCTACTGCATTTATTATGATAGAAACAACGGGTGACATTCGCATTTGAACTCAAAACTTTAAGTGAAGGACATTCTAAATCTTCCAAATTTATAACTTCTTTTTTTAACAACTTTTTAATAAATTCACACTTTTCCAGTCCTTTCACGTAAATAATATTAATGTTTTCACAAATATATTTCAATTCTTTAATAAACGATCCATAACTGATTGAACCATCATCCCACTTTAAACCGTGGTAGTTGTAAGTTAACCATATGCACTCTTTTTTCCTATTCTTTGATAAAGTGTTAAACTCAAAAGGTGGACCTACGATCCAGTGTTGTAATAACTTGTTGTTGACAGATATAATAGCCAATTCTTTTATCACGTAGACACCTGAGTTATCTCTAAAACCTTGTAAGTCTAACAACACTGCCATTGTAAAACTATGCACTTTAACTACTCACTCTGAGACGGTAAGCAAATATTCACTTATTGTACTTGAACTATTGACTGTGAAATGGTAAAAAATATGTTGCTTATATACCACATCTAGCTTCCAAAGTCCACCACGACGTTTCTATTCTTATCAATTTCAATGACATTGTCGAACTCACCGTAAACTATACAGTTTATTGTTTCTGTAAGAGCAGTTTCAAATCTTATTTCAATTCTCACACTTCCGTGTTTTATTAAATTCCAATGTGACATTGTGTTTGCCGAAAGATCGGGTGTTAAATCAAAGGCCATAAGACAATTGCCATCCGGATAACTACTTCTTGATACATCATTACCTTCATTCAAGAAATGTATTCCTGTCCCGGAAAATAGTGTATTATATGAGTGAATATATAGTTTATTTGTGACGTAATCGGGTTGTAATGGTTTTGAAGGTAATTGATGACCATCGATATAGAGTGAAAAAAAATTAACTTTGTAGTGCTGGAAATTAAATGGATTTGCTGTAAAATCTCCGTTAAACGCTTTGTTACTGACAAGTCCAACAATTACCCGTTTTGGTAGCTGACCTAAAAATACATTGTCTAATGTTTTTCCTTGTACACCTGTGGGTATTGTAAGTGCTTTGACTTCAACTTTTGTCACAGGATATTTTGCTGTTCCGTTTAATAATGTTTTACTATGAGCTAGTAACACTGATGGATTAATTTTCATTCTTCTAATGTATAGATTTGATTCCAGCATATGGACCTTATAACCCGTGGTACTTGACATTAAACTAAACAGTTCTCTTGAGCGTACTAAACGAATTCGTAACTCGACTCCATTCAATAGAAATTTTTCTTGATTAAATATGTCAGCATGAAGATGTCCCAACATATCCACAGGTTTACTTTCTTCTGTAAATTGTCGACGACGTAAAAGTCCTGAATTTGCGTCTGCTGTATCATCCATTTTCCCATGCGTATCTGTGTACCATAAACATGATGTGAGGTGAGATTCTTTAGCCGGTGGTCCATAGTTTAAAAGAGTTTCTATATAACATCTGTATGGATATGTATTTTCAGGTGGAGACACCAACTTTTGATTGAGATATATATCTACTTGACTGAATAACGAGTGCATCCAATTATTGATAGGTCCTACTTTATCTGTTGACTCTAATTTTGATCCATCAGTCTTCACAATACTAACTTTTATATTAAGCATAGTATGTGATAGGTCTAAATATTCATCACCTTGCCCAGGCACTACAAATTCTATTGGTGCGTCATCGGTTAGAGAAGAGAGCGGTTTGTATTGTATCCATTCTCCACTTTCTATACTAGTCTGTGTAGGTGGAAGGGAAAATAAATCAAGTTCGGATTTTACACATTCGCACGATTGATTATGAAGAAAGGCCATTATTAATTAAAAATATCTGACTTTGGTAACTTAACTATTTTATTCTTTCTTTTGCCTTTTTTATTGATTTTTTTATTTTTACTTGGTTTCCTAATATTTTTCTTTAAAGTCCGTTCTCCTAGAAGTTTGTTGAGCGACTGAATTGTTACGGCTCTACGTTTTTGTTTATATCCAGACCCTGACATGAGAGAATCGATTTTTACATCTGCTTTACGTTTTAAATTCCCTGTAAGATTTTTCATTTGAGATTGGAATGCACTTTTAGGATCCCCTGTACGTACAATATCTGATAACATTCCAATTCCAGATTTCAAAGCTTCTTTTCCTATTGTTCTAACACCTGATTTAATTAATGGTGTGACAACCCGAAACAAACCGCCTAAAAAATTTCCAATTCCGTGTCCTTTTTGATACGGAATACCGCTGTACACAACACTAACTCCGGATCCTAGTTGATTTTTGTAATACGCTAAATAAGGGTCTTCCAGGTTAATTCGACTCATTGTGTTTCAATCTAAAATGTAGTTTAACACACGAAGTTCCAAACTTAAATGGTATTGGTTTTCCACTGTCATCTCTTATATCTATTTCTAAATTTTCAAAACAGGAGCGCATAACAGGTACGTAATGTGTTTTGGAAAACATAAACGTTTTACATGATCCGAAACTGTAATTTGAAGTATCAATATTAATTATTCTCAATAAAGGTGCAACAATGTCCCCGATAAGTTGAGGTTCAATGACGTCACAATATACATACATTTGTGCTGGAATACCTAGTTGTACATTACACTGCCTAGGGGAAGGTTTGTCTAAATAGGCATCGGATGTAGAGGGATCAAATCCTAGTTGGAGTGCCAATTTTGGTGAAAATTCAATATTTTTAACATTTGTGTTTAAAGTATTGATGGTAACATGACGTGTTTTATGGTAATAGGTAAATCTTATATATTTTTTAACATTTTCATTTTTATTTAATGACTCAATCAATTCTTCTTCCGTGTTGTACGTACCAGGGCTTAATTTTGTAAATGTCAAGTCATGCTTATCAGTTTTCACTTCATGCGTATATATAAATATATGATTATCTCCTTCTGTGATTGTAAGGAATGTACACGGATAATGAATCTCTACAAGTCCAACTTCCCATTCTCCTTTAAGAATTATTTGTTTAGGTATTTGAGTAGAATATTTAGTTGTCGTATTGGTGGAAAAATAAGTCATTGAACTATTACTCGGGAGAGTTAAATAAAACGACTCGTTCATTTTTTAATATTTACAAGATTCGAAGCTGAAACCCAAGAGTTGAAAGATGATGGATATCCTTTCCACTTAACAAGTACTTTCATACTACGACCTTTGCCTTTTGTGTCAATTATTTTATCTATTTTGTAGATTTTTTCTTTTAGAAGTATAACTTTTTGTATTTCACACTCATAAAAACTTCCTTCTATTTTGTCCCCTTTTAAATCTTCCAATTCGTAAACAGGCAGGGTGCGTTTTACTACTTTTATTATTTTAAAAATTTCTTCACTCCATTTGGTTTCGTATCCTTTTTCGAAATGACCCTTCTCCATAACAATTCTAACAGTATCCCCTATTTTAAATTTTGGTTTTGTTGTATTTTGTACTTTATTGTACATATTTTTCCAAACAGATAATATATTGGAATCGTTTACATCGGCAGGCGCCATTTTAATCGTGGAATGTTTAGCTTTATTGTATGCTGTCATCAAATCTGGAAGAACATTTATGTATCTATACGTGTTATTAAAAGTCAGATAACGCCACATTCTGCTTTTAAGCGTTCTATTAAAACGTTCAACTACTGCAGCTTTTACGTCTGGGTTTCTTGTTGTCGAATACAAGATGTTATTGTCTTGAAAATATTTTTGAACTATTTTTGAAGTAAATTCGGTCCCCTTGTCTGTTTGTATACGTTGAGGTTTCCTATTAAACTTTTTGAAGATATATTCGAACGCTTCTTTAACCGAATTCCCAGTTTTATTTTTCAAAGGATATGCATATGCATATTTACTAAAGATATCAATAACTGTTAGTATATAATTAATGCCATTATTATATTTTGCTATTCCACGCATATCGTTTAAGTCGGCTTGCCACAACTGATCTATATTGTTTACTATATATTTATTTCGTGGGAAATATTTTCTTACTTGTCTATGAAGAGTATATGTATCTTGCGATTGCAACCATTCTTTAATTTTATTCGGTTTGTATTTGTGTTTCAAAGCGTTTACCAAGGGGCTAGCACCAGAGTATCCAGCAGGATGAGAGGGGTTGTAGTACACTTTCCTGAGCTCTTTGTACATATTACGGTGAAAATGTTTCCCACTTAAATGATGAAGTACGTGGTGACAAGGATTTTCTAATAGTAGGAATATCGGGTGAACTTGTTGTGGGTGTTCGGGGTTGCCTATCCTGAGGTCTATAATACATTGGATCTCGCTTCCTAGTACCGATTTCTTTTATATCAGATTGATCTAAAAAGTCGCGACGCTCTGAATTACCTATGTAACTTCTTGGAACATTTTGTCTTTTCAACGCTGTTATAAACTGACTCCAACCTGGGGGGTTTGTTGATTTCCTTGCTCTTAATACGTCATTTAAAAGGTCTATAATATTAGACCCTGGGATAGAAACACCGTCAATATTAACAATACCCAAGGAATTCCATTTTATAGATTTGTCTTGTATAATACGATTTAACAGATTTTCGGCATTTTTACGAAACGTTTTAGGAATAGATTCTAAAATTTCCATCTTATTAGGTGGTTCATTCTCTACTTCTTCCTGTTTTGTATAACTACTGTTTTCATTTATTGTAAGTTCTATGGGTTTTCTGTGTTGCTCAGTAAAATATAGGTAACGTTGTAAGACCTGCTGATATTTTAACCATTTATCCCTATCATTAAGTTTAGAATTGTATAATATTTCTTTCATTTCTTTATCTAAATCACTCAGTACACCCTCACTTTCATTTTCATTTAGTTTTTGTACAAAGTCTTGAGGCATTAAAACCATTTTCTTTGCGTAATCCATTTCAATTAAGTAAATGTTGTAATACAGTACTTAAAACTGGGGCAATTAATAGGGGAAATAATGATCCTCCTTTCTGTATTATTATATTCTTCTTTTTCTTCCAATTTTTACCGTGCTTTACAAGTTTCCTAAGGAAGTGCTTATGTCGAGATAGTTTACACTTCTGTGACTTTGATAATGGTACATTTCCTTTTAATGTATTGTATACACACTCGCATATCGATTTAATCAAATTTATATCGGCTGATTTCAAAAACTGTTTTCTTCTATTAGGATTCATTTTCAATAATGTGCGGAGTAAATCCACATTGTTTAACACTGAACGGGACATTGTGTATAAATGATGACTAACATGCAAAGATGTTGGTTTTTATTTCTTTTTAGGGATGTATGCATAATTATACTTATCAGATGGAAAAATACAAGTCCTAATTCTTAACTCTTCGGGTGTAGATTGTTTCATATCAAACAAAAGATAACCATGGGGTTGTTTAGTAGCATCAATGTAAGCATCTTGTATAAATTTTGGATTTTCTGGGTACACCTGTTGGGCCAAATGTCTGATTTGACTTTTATCACGAGGGTTTTTGAAATAAACAATATAATGGGCATTCAGGGAAATATCTCTTTGTCCTTTACCCTGATGGAATAAATTTTGTGTAATGAAAAACACACTAATATTTCTATGGTGACAACCTTTAGTGAATATATCTACAACGTTACTATTCGATTCTCGCATCAAGTCGTCTATTATTATTAAATTAGGTGATGTAGGGTCCACGGAATTCATATCTGGTAAACCTTCTTGAAAAATAATTGGTATAGTACTAATATTATACGATGGTTGCCATACTGCATAATGCCAAAAGATATTTTTAAAATCGACATTACATATCACTGTCATATGTTTTAAAAAATTAATTACGAACTGTGATTTCCCACACCCCGAGGGCCCCGCTACAACACATGAGAATTGATGATTAAACAAAGGCTCCATTTCAACTGATCTAGTTAGCTAACATTCTATATATTTTATAATTTTAAAACGGTGTGTGACATCAAACCCAAACTGTCCCTAAACTAATGGTGGACTCTGACAAAGATTGCCCCCTGACCACAACATTTTATTTACTTTAATAACTAATTATCAATTTTCTTTATTTACACACATTAACTCTGTACTCGTTATCTTTGTTTACACTATGGCGCCAGACTCCTATCAGTGACCTTTGCGTCAGGGAATATTTTCCATACTCCGGACGGATTTTGATCGGTCATAGTCTTATACAACTTGTTTGTTTGTCATTAAACATCTTTTTATTTACATACATTAACCATTGTTTGTCTTTAAACATATTTTTATTTACTTAATCCTTATATTTATTTACTTAACTCTTATCTTTGTTTACTTAATAACATCAACAACGTTCTTAAAGTCGTATCTCTTATCTTTGAACTTTGACCAGTGACCTTTGGTTTGTTTGTTTGTCTACATCAAGTGCCCCAACATACTACTGTCGTTTGATTTTGATCCTTTTTTATTTAATATTTTTATTAGTGAAAATTTTGAAGCGTTGCTAAAAGAATAAAACACAAAACTACGATTTTCTCAAAAATGGTATTACGATTTTGATCAAATTTTGTTAAAGTCATCCTATATAGACCCAAACAATTAGGTATTGTAGACAATTGCCAGGTAATTATGTTTTCAGTTTTTAGACGATAACTCGGTTACCCTTTGAACTGTAGTAAAAATACAAAAACCATTTTATTAGTCATTCAAATGGAATTTTTTCGTAACTTAAAATTTTTAATAAAGTTAACGGTTTTCGAGAAATTCGACTTTAAAAATTTTGAACAGTCGCCATTTTGAAAAAATACAAAATAAGGTAGTGGTTTTTTAGTACATTGATAAAAAGTCAGATAAAAAATATACATACCGAATTTGGACTTTATATCAAATTTATTTCCAAAAATTTAATGTATTTTTTACGAAATACTGGTGGACAGATAACTAAACTTGTTTCAAACCAATACATGCTCGTTCTGCGTTTAATTTAACTCTAGGAACAATCCCTTTAAATATCCGACAAGAGTTCTGAAACACCCTGTATTTTTAAGAGGGCCTAAAATTGCTTTGATTGGGGCCATCTCGTGTCGTATTTGTTTAAACTGAATTTGGGTTTCTTTTTAGTTTTCATCAGTTATTCCTGAACCGTACAAATGAGTCTGAAATGTTCTATTAACAACAGGTTCTAAAACAGCTGATTACTATCCAGTGTGCAAAAAAAATACTACAAGTAAATTAACATTGATTAAATGTAACTATCGCGCGCTGAATAAACCAGCTGATTCGGGTTTGCTATTGTCACGTGGCGTCGCCCGCTCAATGAAACAATACCCGGACTCGGCTAACCTCAAATGTATTTATAGGCCTAGGTGTTCAATACAATGTCGTAACACGACTTTAAAATGAATGGGGACTATTTTAGATCAGAGAATATAATGTATACTGCACAGTTGTAGAAAACATTTTGTATGTAAGTGTCTTTATCGCTGTCGAGATATTAACGCGCGACGAGTAGCGTGTACACATCTTCAAGGCCCGCTAGTGTTGAGATACGAGGAGATTAAAAAAAATAAAAAAAAAAAACTGCGACGTCAAGAAGATCTGCTAAATACGTAATTAAGAGGTTAAGAAAACCTGCTGTTTAAGCATTTACCAATACAAATTAACATTTCATACAAGGCCTAAAACACTACATTTAGAAGATCTGATTGTATTAAATTGTATATTTTTTTAAATTTGAGCTACGGTAATTTTCTTGAGACAATGATTGGTAAGTATTGAAAACAAAGATTTGCTCAACTCGTTACAATGATTAATAACATTGACGACGCCAAACTTTGTAAAACAATTTCCCCCGAGGTGAAGGAGCGACTACAACGGTTGCACCATATGGACACAAGTCCGTAGGATATTGGACAACTTTACTCAACACATCCAATATAACGAAACAAATAATGTAAAACAAGTTGAACAAAGCTGAAATTAAATCAATTAAATAGAAACTGTTCTTGTAGACTTTGTGCGAATTGTTCAAGCGTTAACATAGAGAAGACGGACATTTTCAGGATGTAATGTGTAAAGTTCATATAATCATAGATTCCAAAAACGCTTCCCGCCATACAAATAAAAAAATTGGAAATAAACAAGATAATAAATAGATTAAATACACGCATATTTCTAGTGTACAAGACGGTATGGGATTTCGTAGGTGGAGTGAATTTTATTCGTCGGAGCGTCACGTCACGTCACGCGAAAATCGTCACGCCACGCGAAAAGCGCCACGATAATCATATAAATGGAATTAAAATGTGTTCACTTCCACAAAGCGTAGTCTCGCTACGCACCCGATTTCTATTTTACGTTTTACAAGTGTACGAAAAACAATGACATTATATCGTACATTTACAAAATGGCGCCCGTTAAAAATACTTCACGTTGAATATCTAGAAAGCCGTTAAATTTACAAAACAATTACAAGGCACAAAATATTTTCTCATTTTAACGAGGAACAAAATGGTTGTGAAATTTTTCTGGAGGGCAAAAGTTAGGAAAAAATTTTTTCTAATTCTTGGTGAAGGAAAATTAAATTTCTTGATAATTTAATATAATATAAAGTTTGCACTAAACAGAGTTTATAGATATTCTATCACATGCTAACAGAATTCAATATTCGAAGCTGTAAACGATCCGAGCGCCCCCCCCCCCAAATAAAAACAAACAAGACCGTATTTTTTTAATTTAAAATTTAAAGTTGTATAACAGGATATGTTAGAAATTTTACCTAATTGTAGGACTATGGATTGGCGCTCCAACACACTAACTACGCAACTTATGGGTTGATTAAGATTTTAATTGCAAAGTTATTGGAAGATAAAAGGCTATTAAAAGACCACCTAGATCATTATATCGTACACGGTCTGAGTTTCCAACTGGGAGAGGAGGGAGGGAGGGTGAAATAAAATATCAACGCTAAGAAAACAGCAGCAATTAAATGTACACAAAACTGATCATCGCATTCGTTTGGGACCTTACGACTTTCTTATAGAAATGTACAGATAAACTGAATAGGTAAAAATGTAAGCATAAATATTAAATCACCATTTGTAAAACACAAATTTTAAATTGTCTGGATTATCTCTACTGAAACGAGCATGGTTAAAATAAAGTTATTTATCCGCCATTTAGAAACTGTAGATGTCATAACACCTTAACTAAAAATGAGAGCTAGATTTTTCAATACCTTTAATATAATGTGTAACTTGACTGACCTTGATATTCATAATTTTTCAGATAGCCTATGGGTATTTTTACTATTTTGAAAATGTGGATTACAAGGAAAATTTTGAAAACCTTCGCGAAAGGCGTATAACCTCTAAATATGCTGATTCTTTCTATACATTTTAAATTTCCCCGTATTAAATTGTTCAGATGTAATTTAAAATTGTGTGAAACCTAAATTTTAAGCAATTTTGAAATGATAACAATATCGGAAAAAGTATTTCGAAATTTCTGGGTTCTAAGACTTTTTAAATAAACCCATTTTTTGTAATTGAGCACTATCTACCAGAAAACGTCCTTTGCAAATGCAAAAAAAAAAATTATCAGAACAAATTCAAAGTATTAAGAGGGAAGTTCATTTTTATTTAATATATATATATATATATATATATTGTCACTTGATAACGGGAATTGATTCTTATTCCCGAAACGTCGTGTTTTGATTTCTAACACACAAATGATGGCAAATGACCGAAAAATGTATAATAATAATATTAAGAGGGATTAGAACCCTCTCTTTTATCTAACCTTGATATTTATAATTTTTCAGATATGGGTATTTTTACAATTTGAAATTGTGGATTACAAGGAAAATTTTGAAAACCTACGCGAAAGGCGTATAATCTCTAAATATGCTGATTCTTTCTATGCATTTTAAATTTCTATTTTATCTTTCCTATAAGATCTCTTTTGGCCAACTCTTATTCTCTTTCGATCCTGACGCTATTAGAATGTTCGAGGATTAGGGCTTTTTATTTAATCTCCTTTTTTTGATAGGGCGATGATGACATAGCGGTTTTTTGCCTTTACAAAACACAATGTTAGACCAGAAACAAAGACCAGACTCTATAAATCTACCACTAGGCCTATTATTACATACAGAGTCGAAACAAAACCAGAAACTTCAAAAAAAAAAACTAAGCACCTAATGGAGACAGCAGAGATGAGGATGCTTCGTTTAATCTCAGAAAAAAATTTGAGTACATCGGGAACGTAAGCAAAAATATATCTTACTGAGCATAACAGGACTTGAAGCGGGCAATACGTCCACTTCTGTTAGGTTAGGTTAGGTGTAAAAACATCATCGTACTCCCCAGTACTTCTTGACGTAGGGTGTGTCCTAACAAGCTTTGTAGATATGTATATATTAAAATACTCCACTCGCTTCGCTCATATCCGTGACTCGTAGATACGAGACATATATAACTCGCTACGCTCGTGTAGGTGACTCGGCTCTACCGAATCTCGTAAATATACGAATATCACATATGGACAGGTTTGTAATTATATGTTTGCCTATAACTCCGTAATTTGTTATCGTAGAGAGATGGCGATGAATTTTACCGCCGCCATTTTGTCCTTTTCAATTCGATATTTCTGAATTTCAATAGAGCAGATTATAAATCTCTATATCGAATCTCATGTTATTTATTTTTGTAACCGCTATAATGTCTTACTAGTAGAGTCCCCGGCACTTGAGGACAAGATTGGAGTGGGGGAAGGTGGGGTGACCACGTGACCTATGCCCCTCCCCCTGGCCCCTCCCCCATGGCCCCAACCCCTTGCCTCACCCCTTGGCTATAATGTCTAACTTACAGATGACAACGACGACGGACGGACAGCAAGTCGTAAATCATTTTTTCTGTTTTCTGATGCTATGAAAATCAGTCAAAATACTTCGTCTACATAAATAATAGGCTTGGTCAAACAAAACACCACTCGGTACGGCCATAGCACAACAACTGCTGTTTGAGTGCGAAAAGATTGTTCCACGATAAAAGGAGTTCCGATTTCGTGGGTGTCGATAAAGAGCCAAGATAGAATTTGGTAGAAATTCTAGGGATGTCATGCAATTCCACAGTAGATTTTAAAAAGAAAAAGCCTTGCGACTTCGAAAAGAAAATGCACATGATATCCCCCATTAACTTAACTTTTTATTTGTCTCTCCAAATTTTTAATTTCAGTTTTAATATAAACTTAGTTCTTTAACAAGATTTAGATTAACGATTTGTTGCTACTAAAGTATTTTAATAAAATGTATTGCAAGATTAAAAGGATCCAGTTTTAACTTCATTAACAGATAGATAACATTCCGTTAAATTGAACTTTCCTAAACTGTCCAAAAGATAATTACAAAGTTGTAATTGTATCGGCCAACTTCGTAACGTCTGTCTTATATTTCAATTATTCTACGTGACAAATTGAATTACACGATGAGAAAAGTTTAGTCGTCAGAAGGTTTAATTAGGTCAGATCTAAGTAAGAAGAAAATTACGTCTTGGTTAGCTCCAGAGAGATCTAAAGCAGTTCTTTCATGCATATTGTTCCTTTCAACGCTGTAATTAAAACCATTCTTCTATTGAAACAAGTTAGCCAACTGTTGGAAAATGGAATCATTTTAAATCATTTCAAAACCTACTTCCGCCTCTGGAATGATTATTCTGCATAAAAATGAATCTGGAAAAGGAAAATTTACATCTTGTCTCGTTAGACATAAAACCGTAATTTGTTTAAGCCTTAAAAGACATGTAAATATACTTGATTTTGTAAAGAAGTGCACAGAAACTCTAACCTCACTTTAGTGAATTTATCTGGAAATATTACAATTGAAACCCGTCTTAATAATGACGTTAATAATCGGGATAAAATGGGCACTGATACGTATAGTAGACGATTTAATTATTCCTTAAACACATCTCTATATATTTATACAACGGCCAAAGCTCACAACTGAACATTAAAAAGGTCACGATGCGACTTCCATACTTTTCCATCTGTAGATGTCAAAAAAAGTCCAGGTTAGTAACCTTTAAAAGGTAGAAAACTCAAATTTTAGAAATGTTTATGGTGTATAAACACTATATTTCGTCGTTATAAGGTAAATTTAATCCCACCCCAAAATGGTGTTTTGGGGATGGAATTCAAAATTTTCAAATGAAAAACCTCATAATTGAAACAGTAATATCTAATGAAAAACAGTAATATCTGAATTTAATTTTAAAATCTTATTTATTAGAAAATAACTGCGGAAACCAGAGGTCGCCATTTTACTCCAATTTAAAATGGCGACAGGTCAAATATTCACATTTGGTATTATACTTTAAAATTTAGATCTGAAAGAATAAAATTTTAAGTTTAAATTAAAATTTTAGGGTAAACCAACTTCCTGGTCAAACTTGAATAAATTAACAGTAAAGTTATTTTGTTCTATTATAATTTTGTCTTATTATTTTCCGAGTACAGTCTGAAGTAAATTGCATTTTTAAAATATTTTACAGGCCGCCATTTTGTATTTTAAAAAGTGACCTCTAGTTTGCAAAGTTATATTCTATTAAAACAAATCTTTAGAATGATGTGTTAAGCCACATGATGGAGTTTTACATTTGAACATTTTGACATGCTCCCAATAACCCTGTATTAGGGGATTTAATTTATCTTATAATCCCAAAATATAACACACACAAAATTTTAAAAATTTGAGCTTTCAACTTTTTAAAGTTTAAAATTATTTAACCGTCCCGGGATTTTTTTGACACACAAAAACAATTTTTGGACAAATGACTTGAGGTGTTTGCATTTTATGAGGTTGAAAATCTATTTTGTACAGAAAATAAGATTCTCATATTAGTCGGATACGTGTCAAATTTGTTATTGATGCACAAAGCAGAGATTTTATGAAAAATGTTTGGTTTAAGCTCGTCGCTCAAAAAACAATAAAACTCAAAATATGGGTCGAAATCAACTTATTGGTTTTTCACAAAGGAACAGTTTTTAATACATTAATTACTGAAATGATGAAACGATCAAAGAAAAAAATAATGATTTGGAACCAAAAATTCGATTTAAAAAATACTATCATTAAATAACTTAATTAAATAAGCGCCATTTTGAAATAGTTAAGTCACATTTGAAATTTTTACGTAATTTAGAGCAATGGATTTCATTATTTGCATAAAAAGTATTAAAATTCAAAAATATTTTGGTTTTAAGTCAATCTTGAGTGTTGTAGACAACTAACTAGCAAGAAATTATCTTTTCTGTTTTTCGTCAATAACTCTGTAATCCTTTGACCTATAGAAAAATACAAAAAAAGTTTTGTTTGCCATTAAAAAAGGAAACTTTTTTGTCTCTTGTGAATTTTTTGTAAAATTAATGGTTTTCGAGATATTTAATACTAAATATTTTATACACACGCCATTTTGAAAATATACATAAATACCCTCTTTATTTTCGGTACACTTATAAAACATAACATACAAAATGTGTATACCAAATCTGAACTAAATATCATTTCTATTTCTAAAGTTTTTTTTTTGTAAAAAAAAAAAAAAAGAAAGAAAGAAAAGAAAAAAAGAAATAGCGGATATCTAGAAAACTAAGCGTTTTAACTTGGTCAGCTTACTTACGGGACACTCTGTATAATAGTTCATTTTCTGCAACTTAGTTATATAAAAATACAAGTACATACAGAAAAACCAACAAAAGAAATTCACTTATGTTTGCGTATCAATTGCGTACCATTTAAATGTTAATCAAATTAAAAAAATTCTACTCTAAATCTCCGAGGAGATAAAATAAAAGGTAGATACAGCAGAAATAAATTGTACTTCTTCATTTAGATGTAATCTCAAAGTATTATTGCTCGACGAGGCACTCTTAAAGTTTATCGTTGAATAATTTAGGAAGGATTTAATTATAAAAAGAATATTAAAAGCTACATATTTGTCTGAATGCCTCGAGTTCTTCTTAATTAACCAACTCTCAGTCAACTTATACGTTTTAAAGACGGCTTTATTTTCGTTAGTCTCTGTATGTTTAACAGTTTTTTTTCAAAATTACACATTAATTTTAAATATTTTATAAACTCGTGCATAAATAATTACCCAAATTTAGCTCATTTTTTAACGTAAAAACGCTTTTTTTAATATACAGAATGTCCAGGAACTCTCTGGAACCGGTTTGTAGAATTGTTTCTTAGGTAAAAATAAGAAAAAAGTTCCAATATTTATCCGCCATTATGTTTTTTTTTTTTACATGAAATCTTTATATCTTTGGAAGTACTGTATATAAGATATTGAATTCAAATTTGGTATACAAATTTGTTAAAGAATCCGAAAGTTTTCTTGTATATTTTCCAAAATGGCGGATGTGTTAAAGTTTTTTTAATATCTCTAAAACCGTTACTTTACAAAAATGTACAAGGAACAAAAAAGTTTACTTTTTTAATGACAAATGAATTGGTTTTTGTATTTTTTCTGTATGTTAAACGATAACCGAATTATTGGGAAAAACTAAAAATTTAATTTACCTACAACATCAACAATAATTGGTCTATAACCAAAATATTTTCAAATTATATTTAACGTAATTAATAATTTGTGTTAATAATTAATAAAACGTGTCTAAAAATTTTAAATGTTGATTTTAACTTTTTCAAAATAGCGAGTGTTTAAAAACTTTAAAGTAAATATATGGATTACTTTTTTAACCAACTCTTGTTATTTTTTGACCCTATCGTTATTAGAGTATTCGAGAACTAGAGGACTATATTTTAAACTTTTTTCTTCTTATTTTGTCGCTGTAGGTAGTTCCTTTAAAAACACAAGGACAATAAGTTCACGTGTGACATCATGGTACTATCCCACCTCGACCGTACAATGTAATACAAGCAGATCTTCTAAATGTAATGATAAAGAGGTCTTAATCCAGTAGGGTAAATTTGTTCAAAACATTTGTTACACAAGTATTCTAAACTTTATAACTGTATATATCACTACTCTATAAACGATGACTAGGCCTTGAGTGGATGTCTACATATTTAAAAGTCTCCACTCACATCGTGTCACTGTTTTGGTCCATGAAGCTGTACTTAGATGAAGGAGTCACCACTCGTGTTAATGACTGGATATATTAAGTATACAAATATCACATTTTCTTTAGATTTCGGGGTTCGAAATTACATATTTTTAATAACTTCGCTATTTGACATCGTAGAAATGTGGGAGCCAAATATTTTGATATTTTCAATTCGATTTTTATGAATTTCAATAGGGTTTTACACTATAGTCCACTATACCAAATTTCATGTTCCTATCTTAATTTTTGTGGCCGCTATCATGATTACGTACAAGCAATGACTACATAAATACTATAAGACACGACATAGGATAGGGAAATAGTCTACGCTTTACGAGTGCTGTTCGTCACAAGTTTGACACACAGCTATCAGAAAGCGCTAGCAGCAGGTGCTTGACTGTACGCATCCCACTTGGTTGAGGCTGTACATCTGTTGACCTCTCTCTCACAAACCTTCTCACTTACTTCCGTCAGCATAGTCAGTGTTGTCAGTTCGTGCGCTGAGATAAGCGATTCTCGACCTTCCCTCGCATCTCTGGTCTCATATGTGGCATCAGTGCGTTTTTTCTTACCCGCCTGAAACATTGTTGACCGTAGAGCCACCTAGCGCCAGTCACATCAACTTCAGATTCTCTAGCAGAGCGACCTAGCGGGTATTGGTCAACTCAAGAATAAGCGTAGAATATTAACCATGGCCATGTCGTGTCTTATAGTATTTATGTAGTCATTGGTACAAGCAACGACAACGACGAAGGACGGACAGGATGACGAAAATCACTTCGCTTTCCTGAGCCAATGAAACGTGAAGATCAGTCAAAAAATGGAGGTCGAAATGTTTTGCGATTACTTAACTTCATATAGGTACTGGAAGAATAAATTGTAAAAAACCTAAAATTAGTTTTTATATTTTCTCTTGTAGAATTAATTTCATCTATATGTCAAGCGAAACTATCAAAAGTACATCGTTGTAAAATTTGAATGTAATTACATAATCAAAAAACTGCACATAAACATTCAAGTGTCCCAAATAATCGATACATAAAGAGAAACACAACTCTAACAGTCTGCTATCGAAGGTGTCTGTTCATACTGTTCACAATTAATCATGTTGAAGTAGCCTATATAGTATTTACTAAATTGTATGCTGTAATGAATTGTTCATATGCATGTTGAAAGCAGAATTTTTTTATTTTTTGGATATGTATAAAATTTTAACGTATTTCGAAAAGGGTTATCTTCAGAATCTGCAACATAAGAGTTAGTCAAATCTATATAATATGGTCCATTGATGGGAGAGGTCATGTGACATATGTGATCATACATTGTGTCATTCAATTCCTTTAAGCAAACTTATTTACTATGGCATACGCGGAAAGTCAAATGACTGGATACGATCTTTCTTATATGGCAGAAGACAAAGAGCAGCGATTACAGACTCTCGTCCATCCTATTCTTCATCATGGGAAATCAACCAATGAGGAGGCCCCAGGGTTCAATATTGGGTCCTCTACTGTTTCTGATCTATATAATGTTGGGGTAAAAAGTCAACTATTTCCTGATGATACCCTATTTTTGGATGAGATAATTTGAGGTAATTCTGCAGAGTCGGTCAAAATTTTCCGTATTAAAAAAAAAAAGAAGAATAATTTGTAATTTTAAATTTAAACAATCGAGGTTCAATTTGAAAATATTAAATACAAAACTTGTGTGGGTGTTGGAGACAATCTTGGATGAATGACAAAATTAGATTTATAAAATGGCGTTAGTCGAATTTTAGTGTCATTATTCCTTGAATTACATTAAAAAATTGTAGCAAAATTTCAAAATGGCGGTCACTTTTAAAAAGTAAATCTAGTCTCTCTTTAAATCTGTATTTAGAATATTCTTAAAAAAATTGTTTGAACCTCAGCTAGGCCATTTTGAAAAATTAAAAAAAGAGATTTGCCCGGAAGAATATTAAAATGTCTATTATTTTGTGCGAAAAAGCAGGGAATTATGATAAAAATGGCTTTTTATAGCATTTAAAATAAAATCTTAGAAGAGGATAAAAACCAACCTGAGAGACATTTTTTTAAAACTAGAATATTGAATTTAAATACCACGAAGAAACCAACCAGATTTTACAGATTTGGGAAATATCTAATAGTTTATTTCCGCATGCGCAGTAGAATGTAAACATATATCTTAGTTAGGAGCTGTGTAATTAACAAAATCAAGTATAATTACAAGCAATATTGATTTAGCATTACTTAAATATATTTTAGAATGTTTAATATTCTTGTTACAATCTACTTACAACTTTGTCACAAACAGGGACACAACGTACCTGAAACAATAGAAAAATCATTAATTAGTTTAAACAAATATTTCCAATTTAAATAGACAACAATATCAAATGAAATTTCACTTCTTTAACGGGGTAATATCGTTTGAAAAATAGAAACATTTGTTCGTTTAAATGATATCTTTTAAATAAAATTATTCTAAACATAATTATATATTTACACACGTTGGGTACCAAATGAATGGAAAATACCCAACATATCAACAATACATAAGAAAGGAAATATAAACATATATGACAACTATAAAAAGCTATCAGGAAATTACTTTACCAGTAGAATGTATGACAAAATTCTCCAAAACTCTATAGAGAATGAATTTAGAAGCGGAGGAACAAACTTAGGCTGGAAGATCTATAGTGCATCACTTAATTTTAATTTATAATTCGCCTTAACCACAATTACGGGACAATAATCAAAAGCACACTCATTATCCCATTAATAACCGCGACATTTCAATAACATGGTTATCATCCTCAGAGAGTTATACTAGTAGATTAAAACTATAAATCTAAACTAACATAAACTGCAACCTACTACCCCTCACCCTCCACGGATTTATCAACCTATCAATTTGAAACCACGTTTCAATTTACTTTTAGTCCTTTTTCGGTAAATTGTAGTTTTCGGTATAATCAATTAATTTTGTAGTTTATAATAGTTTACTAGGACACCTACGTTCTATTCAATTTAACCACAATTACAGATAACAATCAAAAGCACAATAATTATTTAGATTTATTCCACGAAATAATCTGATGAAAATGTCAATAACCTACGAGAATTCTGCTCGTAAATTTAATCTTACATAAACTATAACCTACCACCCCTCTCCTTCCACAGATGTATCAACAGTTTGAGGCCAAGTTTCAATTTATTTTTCTTCTAAATTGAATATTCAATTAATTAGGTAGTTTATAATAGTTTACAACAAGGACACCTATGTTCTATTCACTTTCTGTAATTACAGCACAATATTCAAAACCACAATAATTATTATTTAGTTTTCCCATTAAATATAATGTACATTACAATAACACGGTCTATTTCGAGGGTTTTACTCGAAAATTAAAACTAACACATTAATCTAAACTAACATTAACTGCGCCCTACCACCCCTCCTCCTCCACAGAAGTATCAACCAATCAACTTGAAGTCACGTTTCAATATATTTATTCCTGTAATTATAGTTTGGGGAATTATTAATTAATTATATAGTTTATAATAGCTTACAAGGACACCTTCTACAAATACAGGACTACAATAAAAAAAAACAATAATTATTTGCATTTATTCTATTAAATATCCTGTTAAACATTTCAATAACATGGTCATCCTCAGAGATTCTACTGGTAAACTAAACTAACATAAACTGTGCCCTACCACCCCTCTCCTTACACAGAAGTATCACCTCATCAGCATGAAACTAAGTTTTAATTTATTTTTCCTGTAATTTCTAGTTAGGTGAATTATCAATTAATTGCGTAGTTTATAATACTTTACAAGGACACCTATGTTCTATTTACCTTCTACAATTACAGGACAATATTCAAAATAGTAATTATTATTATTTAATTTTTACCATTAAATACCATAATATAAATTATCTTCAGAGCGTTTTACTCTTAAATTAAAACCAACACATAAATCTAAACTCATAAACTCTGCCTTACCGCCCCTTCCCCTCAACAGAAGTATTAGCTTGAAGCCACGTTCCAATTTATCTTTCCTGTATTTTTAATTAGGAGAATTATCAATTAATATTGTACTGTAGTGTAGTTTCATGAAGACGTATGAATGACTCCCTTGTCACCCTCGTAAAGTCACTGCGCTCGTTCAGGATAAAACTCACTCCGCAACAAAACTTTGACATTGAATTAATTTTTTTAATTAAAACACTACGTTTATTAAATGCTAAAAAGCACACCAAGGGAATTAAAAGAAGATTTTTTTAAACGAAATAATTAATTAAATAAATTAAACAACAATAAAACATAGTGGACAAAAAAGTATGCAAAAATAACGGCAACAATATCTCTCATTACGTTGGTAGGATTTTTTCCCAGGAAATCCTATAACAGAGAGAAGTTAAAACGTATGATTTAGACCTCGCTTTTTCCCACTGTGTAATTTAATTCCTCCGCCATTGAATAAATCTGCCAGCACTGGTGTGATGGATCCTTGCCTGCACACAATAGAATCCAATATCCTCACACACGCATCAATATAAACTTCTCACATATATAGAGCTGAATGAATTAGAAGTAAATTTATAGAGAGAACTGATTTTTCATTTTTATTTTTATCGGAGTTACTTTTGAATGCTATTTTATAACATAAATTGTTTATATAATACCTGTGAAAACAATTAATGTGTATTTAAATTAAACTTAATTGTGTTTACCAAATTTTAATTGTGATATCTCCTGGATAAGAAAGTAGTTTGGCGAATGTTTTCTCCCTGTGTATGCATCATGTTGTACAAAACTCGATATATAGGATCAGAACTAGATTTTCAAATTTAAAATCAAATTGATAAACGCCATCGTGGTACTTACCCAGAGCCCTATCAATGTAATACAAGCAGATCCTCTAAATGTAACCCCTAAAAGTTGGTTAGGTTAGGTTGGTAGAATACGAAAGTTGGTTTTATAAGCCTTGTGGGAAATGATAAATTGTATTGATAGATCAAATGGTCTTATCGTGTAGCGTTTGTTTAAACAAGTTGTTACTAAGGCCTTGAAGCTCGCTACGCTCGTGTCGGTGACTCGTGACATTTGTTTACAATAACTTCGCTATTTGTCATCGTAGAGATATGTGGTTGGTACCATTACATGCACAATTTAAATGTCCAAATTTTGATTTAATAGGCCTAGTATTGTATAAGTTTACCAACACATGAGTAATGAACGAATCTCTCTTCAAAATGGCCGCTATTTCAACATTTTAAATTAGATTTTCCTTAATTTTAATAGAGTTCTATATTGAGCACACTATCTTTTTTTATTTTGCTATTTTAATATTTTTGCCGCAATTTATTGATTTTTTAGCAGGACAAAATAAATCAACACCATTTTGAAACGGTCAAAGTAAAAAATTATAAAATTTTGGTGCACTGTAGACTAGTACAGTCTGCTATCTAAATCGGTTCTTGAGTTATATCTTGTTTTTAAAAGAAAAAGAAAAAAGAAAAGAAACAGACGAACAGGTGTGTGTCCACGTTAGGTAAGGTTAGACCTCATTGGTCCTTCATCTCTTAACAGGTAAGAATCTATAACATTTTGAAGTCTAAAATCAATCCCAAAATTCGGTACAATAATTACCGGACATCCTGTATATAGAAGATCTATACAGATAAATTGCCCTAATGATCGAGATGATTTTCATTTTACATTTTCAGAAATTAGCGTTTCCATCAAGAGATAACTAACTGGAATTATGATATTAATTAAATTTCCCTCGTAGACTCACTGTACCGAGTACTGGTTTGGCAATCCTGAGGGTCCCAGCTGGATCTACAAATTATATCATCTAGTATTCGTTTAGATCTGTCACTTTCATCTTTCCTCTCTTGACCAAATCTTGTTCTTGTCCGACTCTGTCGCTATAAGAGTATTAAAGGGATAGGTGTCTTTAGTTTATCTTTATATATATAAAGCGATAATGAAAGAACGGTTTTTCGCCTTTAAAACAACAAGAACAAATTATAATTTCAGTAATAATTAATTACAACGCTTAACGGTTTAGAGTCAGTAAATCAACGCTGTCAAGACCCAAATTACTGCAGTATTATTTATTTAATTTGCATCCATAAATACTACTAAAGTTTCGCCCCAAACTAAACAGGTCTGTCGGAATTTCTTCAACTTTCCCCGTCGGATTTTAATAACTTTACTTCATTTAAGTATAATTTGTATTGTTGGCGACTGGCATTGACGAAATCATGGCACGCCAACTACGGCTAAGAAAGAATAATTATATCAGGGAAAACTTTAAATTAGAATTTACAATATGAAGATATACAAAAGAAGTTTTCCAAAGTTTTATATTGCTTTCTTATTGTTTAATTCAGTAGTGTGTGCAAATTTCGAGATTACGACAGGTTGTTGACATTTTGAACTCTATCGTTAAGAAATTAAATAAAGTACACCGACTTTAAAATGTTTTTGATTAGGTTGATCTTAAAAACAGTTGAAAAATAGTTACCAATAGTGTGTTTTCCCTCTGTGGATATAACTGTATATACAAACTACATGGTAGAATACAATATGTGTATTTATACTCGTAAATAATGTAGCCTAACGGTTATAAATAAATATTGAGCTTGACTTGTGAGATAATATTAGATGGAATAAAACACGAACACAAGATCTCGCAAAAAATACGCTTACTTAATCAAACGCGTTTCAACGACAAAATCACCATCCTCAGTGATAAATGGGCTACAATAACTAAACTATAACTGTAGTGTATAGATTCAACTTTGTCGTTGAAACGCGTTTGATTAAGTAAGCGTATTTTTTGTGAGATCTTGTGTTCAAGTTTTAATCTAATTTAACGGTTTAGAAAATACAATTTTTAAAATTTGGGACAAATTTTAAAATCTGGGATAAAAAACCGCATGATCATTGTTCAGGCGTTCAATAAAAATTGATATCTTTTAATTTATTTTTCAACTTAATATTAGACAGATCTGAATTGAAAAGTTGAATTGTATTTTTAATTAACCAAAATACGAAGTATAGGGTAGGTTTAGTAATCACAAACAATGTCTACCTCCGGTTTTTGACTGATTTTCACGAGTCATAGTCTCAGGAAAACGAAAAAGTTATTTTCAATATGCCGTCCGTCCGTCGTTATTCGTATATACCGTAAGCGGCCTCAAATATTAAAGAAAGAACGTAAAATTTGGTATAGTCGTATCTATTAAAATTCAAGGAAATCTAATTTAAAAAAACCAAAATGGCGGCCATTTTAAACGGATTTTTGTTCTTTAATCTTGTATTATTCAAGTTATAACAAGTACATATGTACAGATTTCAATTCTGGATGTAATGGTACCAACCCCTTACCACTACGATGAAAAATAGCTAGGTTATTGGTAAAAATGTAAATCCTGATCTCTCAAGAAAATGTAGTTACGAGATCCGACAAGGACGAATCATCGATACGAGCGTAGCGAATAGAAGCTCAGTCCTACAGCTTCGAGTCTCGTCAGTGCCGTGACACGAACACGAGCAAAGCGAGTGTAGATGTTTTAATATATACAAACCCATGTACGAGGTCCGTTAAGCCTTAGAGAAAGTAATGATATACATAGTTAAGAAACTTGCGTACCAACTGTTTAAAACAAAAATACCCTACTTGATACCTTGCCCCTTGGTCTAACGATACAATTTAACATTCAATCCAAGGCGCAAGAAACCAACTTTGGTCTTACATTCAGAGGATTTGCTTGTACTGTATTACATTTTATAATCGAGCTGGGTAATTACTAAGACGGCTCCATGTTTTGTGTACACTAAATGTTTCAGCTTTGAATAGGGACGTAAAAATGTACATAATATATTGATATATTATTTACATAAATTCTCAAATCGATGATGAAATTTTTAAAAAAAAAAGTAGGGGGGGGGCTTTTTGGTTAAGTGGATAATACTATAGTATAAACCTACGGTTTCCTAGATTTTGAGATTACACTACTGAGCTTAAAAACAACGTACTTGTGTGCTCTGTTAAACCCTAAAACACTAACTGCATAAAAAATGCAAGAGAATAAGTGGAATTTCAATATAGAAAAATATAAGTTTCACAATACTAAAACAAATAAACTAAAGTGCAATTGTTATGAGTAATGCCCGTACACATTGAAGTGTTTATATGCCATTTCCAAGCAATAGTTTTGTATTGGAAGTGGATTCGTTGAGTATGCTTCGTGTATCAACTTATTGCTGCAGATTTCAAATATTTCCCCAACAAAACATATTGTCTGGTATATAAAATCAAATAGGTTAAATTCATTTCCTTTTTACCGAATTTTATTAATATTTTAACAATAGGAAATTAGCATATGTATTAGAGCTTTCTTTTAGATTCGGAAAATTTGTTTAACTAGCTAAAACGTTTAAACCGTTTCAAAATGGCGGTTATTAAAATTTCTTCTACAGTTTGGAAAACTCAACCCTTATTTAAAATGTGTACGAGCTTGGCAACCACGAGAGCACCTAGCTGGATCTATAAATCGTTCATGTTGTCAGGTTAGATCACTCTTTTTCATCTTTCATAAGGTCTCGCTCCTTCTTTTCCGATTCTGAAGCTATTAGAGTATTCGGTCTTTATTTTGTGTCCTTTTCTTCTGATAAGGCGACGATGACGAGAGGTGTTTCGCCTTTAAACAACAGCAAAGAATAATTCAACTCCCTCTTTGAAATGATATTTGGAACGCCCAGTAGATACCGGTTGTTCCAAAAGTTCCTCATCTATCTGAATTTTATTTTGAAGAAATGAAATTTTTTAAACACGTTTTTGGGAAGCATTATGGAACTAAAGCAGTTAACCGTTGCGGTAAGCAATTTTACCCTACCCTTAGATATTGAGTTTTTGAAGGCCAATTCAGTTCTTGGGGTCTCCTCACTCTTAATAACCACATTAATTGGCGAGATCTTATTAATATAATCAGTTCAGTTGTATTTGTACTGAGAAATTTAAATATTACAGAAAAAGTTCAATTATTTAAACATGCGAGGGCTAGAAGTTTTAAATTTATTTCTTTTCCTCCTATTTTTATAAGGTGATGATGAAAGAGAACATTTTCGCCTTTAAACGGCAAGAAAAAAGTAAAAAAGACTAAAATTTACCCTGCACAACTTACTACGATACAAAACTAAACAGAAAAATCTGTCGGTAAATTTCAAAAAGAAGGAAAATTTAAAATTTTTAAAAATATCATAAAATTGAAAAAAAAAACTAATTTACATTCCACAATATAGTTAATTTTGCACAGTTTAAAGCATCTATCTAAGATAAATATTGAGGTAAACTTGTGAGATAATATTAGATAGAATAAAACTTGAACAAAAGATCTCACAAAAATTGCATTTACTTAATCAAACTCTTTTCAACGACAAAGTCGCCATCCTCAATGAGCTATAATAACTACAGTTATAGTTTAGTTCAAGTATCAAATAAATGTCGTTCAAACCCGTTTGATTAAGTAAACATAATTTTTGTGCGACCTTGTGTTCGAGTTTTATTTTATCAATATCATGTATCTAATGTCAATATTTCTTAGATTAAAAATTTTACAAACAAAAAAATGTATTCCCAAAAAAAATTTTTTAATCAAAAAACATAACCTCCATATTAAATGAAAATTAAAAACTTATTTTGGGATAATTTCTAAATGCTACAGAGAACATAATTTTTGTCGAGTTTTGCTCAAATTTGGTAATTTTGTTTTATAAATCATTGGACAAGGTCTTTTACCAGAAAATTTGGTCTATACATTTCAAAATGGTCGTTGTTTTCAAATTTAAAGAAATTAATTTTACACTCGAATCTTGATCAGTGTTTCTTATTTAAGAAACTCTCAAAATCTGCATTCATTGATTCCAAAACGTGTTTTCTACGATAAAGGTTAAGGAAGTTAGTACTAAAAAATTATTAATACAAACTCAAAATTAAGAAGAAAAAAATCTAATAATCGGAATTGTAGTTAAATTTTGGCGTGTTGAAGTTTTTCTTTTCATTAAAAACGATTTTTCATACAGTCACAAAATTTCTTAATGATGCCCTTTAGTTTTTATCTACGCGAGGTTCATTTTACCTCTTTTCAACTAATGACAAGTTCTAAGAAATCACCTAAAAAACGGTTAAATAAAATCGCGTATTTTAATATTACCGCACAGAAGTGTTTCGCTTCCCCCCCCCCTTTATATTTTCAAAACGAACACATTTGAAATGTGTTACCCAATTAAAGCTGTCACACAAGAGAAGTTATTTCATTTGTCCCATAGTTCAATTAAACACGGTTGTCCGATCAGCGTTGCAGTGATTAGAATTAGCGTCTGTCTGTGCGTCCGACTCTCTAAACTGCATTACAACATGGCCGATATAGGATCTCCATTAAATTAAGCCTGGAATTTATGTTGCTGTTGGCCAGTTAATAGTAATCCCTTCGCATAACCATTGGGAACTGAACAATTAGAGTGAAGAAAAGGCCTTGGCGATTGTGTAATTGAGAATATGAGAAAGGTTACGCAGGATTCTATTAGTTTTACAAAATTATTTGCTAACTTCAGCTTTTCTAAAACCATTTGATTTTTTCCAATTCGTTCTTTTTTTTTTTTTACCAAATCTCTGAATGTTAACTACCTCATAGATTTCGTTAACTTACAGTTAACAGGTAATTTTTTATTTTTTTGTAAAGAAATGAAGTGGTTTCTGGAAGGTACAAAAGCGGTTATTGAAAGGTACAGAAGTGGTTCTTGGAAGGAACAAATGTGGTTTTTGTAAGGTACAGAGAAGGGATTTTTGGGAAGGTATAGGAAGTAGGTTTTTAGGAAGGTGCAAAAGTAGTTTTTAGAAGCTCCAGAAGTGATTTTTGGGAGGTACACAAGTGATTTTTGGTAGGTACAGAAATGAATTTTGGAAGGTACGGAAGCGGTTCTTGGACGGTATAGAAGTGATTTTTTTGGAAGTTACAGAACTGGTTATTTGAAAGGTACAGAAATGGTTTTTCGAGGGCACAGAAGTGGTTCTTTGAAGATACAGAAGCAGTTTTTCGAAGGCACAGAAGTGGTTCTTGGAAGATACAGAAGTGGTTTTTGGAAGGTACAGAAGAGTATTTTGGAAGCTTTAAAAGTGGTTTTTCGAAGATACAAAAGTATGGTTAACTTTGTGTGCTGTTGTCAATACGAAGAGATTATTTTTCATCTATAACTCGGTTACTATATCGCATACAATAAAAATGAACATATTTCGTTAAAAAACTACTGGATATAAAATTCGTTGCAAATTATTCAAAATAATCCATAATAATGGCTCAAGCTGGAATTTTATATTTTCTGATTAATTTACCTATCCCTTAAGTTTGAGTGTTTATTAACTCTCAGGAAATGTAAAATAGTGAGCAACTGAGTTAATTTTTATCTAGTTCCTCTAAACTACACTCCGTAGCTCTATCGCTGCCGTCATACCACTCCCAACACTTCAAGGCGCTTTATGTCGGAACTGAAAACATTACACTTTGAAGAACTCTAAATATTTATTCTTTCACTAATATTAACATATATATTTTTTATAAATGTTTCAACAATAATTTAATTATAAAACAAATGAAAATAAAAAATAATTAAATACAATTAAAAAATTTTAAGATGCCGGAAATGAACTGATGTTTTCAGGCAAGTGTTTAGAATGGCCGGATAAAATGTTTAAAAATCTTCTAAATTGTGGACCTCAACTATATTGCATAGTCATAGATGAGAGTATATCCATTTTTCCAACATGATCTTTATATAAATATTAAAAACAAGGTCAAATTCTGTCCGATTTCATTGAAACTGATTGTGTAGGTTTCAAGTATAAGTATAATGAATCAATAAGGTATAACAATCAGTTTAAGGTTTCAAGTATAATCAAGTATGAAGAACCACGACGGAGTATATGTTTTTAAAATTACTTTACGATTATGATTTTGCTTTGGAAAACACATTTCTCAACGCAGTCTAAACTCATAGCAATTTATTCCGTTTTAATTAAGCAAAGCAATTAACATTTAATACAATTCGTTTACTTTTTATTGCTTATACAATATTGTTCACTATCTTCTATTTTTAATAAATTATCGTTAATGAACTGTGTAAATGATAAATGTATTGCAACTACTTGAATATGCATCAGACGAGTGCTTCGTAATGCATATTGTAGCTTCTTAAGTATTAACATATTTATGAAGATTTTGAATTAAAAAAATGTAAGCTGTACATTACTTTGTACATGTAGGAAAACTGAATAAATATAGCTTAGTAGATAATAATCTTAATTTTGCCCTTAATGTTTATCACTACCACAGAGATAAAATAGTACAACGATACGGCAGTTTACATTACAGTGCCTACACTCTGTTTAACATTTAGTTGGTAATACAGTAAGGGTGAGTTATTATGCGTTCTAAAAACATCAACTGAAGCAAGAGATGTAGGAAATAGATACAACTATGAATTCTGAAAATAAAAAAACAAAATAATTATGACTTCGGCTGATTTGTCTGGTTAACAACCTAGTTCTATGGTTTGGAAAATCAAGTCTACAAACCAAATTTGAGCAAAAAAGCAGACAATAATTGTGACCTCTAGAGCATCTCAAAATGGTCTCAAATTTAATACACAGGGTGATTCAAAATTACACGCAAATATTTCGGGTTCTGATTCTAGATGTAAAAATAATAAAAACGATTATATAAAAATAGGTTCGGAAATGCTTTCTTTCCGTCTCTCGGACATTTAGAAATATATATATATATATTTTTTGAAGTAGTGAAGATTTAGTATATGCATTATTTATACAACCAGTAGGCTATACCAGAAAACCAAGACATTAAAATATTTAATGTCGCACAATTTCTAAAGCATTAATAGCAAAATACTTACAAAAAACCTTCTCTTTAAACGAAAAAGAAATTATTTTACTGAATTTTTACTCCAAATTATCGATAAAAAATTATAAAATATTTATACACCAGTCACCATTTTGAAACTGCCAATGGATAATAATATTATTATTAAAAATTATCAAAATTGCATGATATTTTGGTTTAGGGTAATTTTTGGTGTTGTACATAATGAGCAATAAATTGTGTTTATAGTTTTCATGTAAACTCGGTTATACTTTGACCTTCAAAAAAACAACATTTTCTTTTTCCTTAAAAGAGAAAAATCATTTGTTTCTTGTAAAATTGTGTAATGCTAAAGATTTCGAGATATTCAACATTAATGATTTTAAACGTCCGCATCATGAAAATGATGAAAATTAAATCTTGGTTTTCTGTTACATTGATAGAAGATTGTATAAGTAATGTGTATACCAAATATTCACTCAATATTTTATCTACTTTTTTTTTTTTTTTTTGGTAAAACACAAAATGGCCGACAGGCTGAAAACGAAACTTTACCAGATCTACTGTATGTTTGTATAAACATTTTACATTTTTTTCCTTATTTTTAGCTCTAGAAGAAATATTTTAGCTTCCGAAATATTGATCTACAATTAATTGTGAATCACCCTGTATTGTAAACAGGGTGTTTCTGTAATGCGCGGAGATAATATTCAGGAGATGGTTATATGTGTCAAAATAAAGAAAAAGTTCTTTTGAACATATGTCTGAAAACACTTCTTTTACCAGCTACCCACATCCCCCCCCTCTCTAAGCAATTTATATCTGTAGAACGGCTTAACCGATTGCGTTGAAATTTTGCACGGTACTCATGGCCTAGTTTGAAAAAAATAATCAACTCGTTCCATAATCCGTTTCAAAATGACAGCCATTTAAATATTTCAAAAGAAAATAAATCATTCAAATTATTTTCATTTAAAATATTTCAATGGCCGCCATTTTGAAACAGATTATTAGAACAAGTTGAGCATTTTTTTACAAACTGTGTCTTTACATTGATGATTACCGTACAAAAATTTCAACTCAATCGGTTAACTCGTTCTAGAGATATAAATTATTTAATAAAAAAACAAATAGCTGGTAAAAGAAGCGTTTCCGGACATTAGTTTATAGGAACTTTTCTCTTTGTTTTGACCCATATAACCACCCTCTGAATTATCTCCGCGCATTACAGAAACACCCTGTATATACACCCTAGATGTAGTGTTGTGTAAATCCTCACTTACAATGAAATTCACATATTAAATGAAGAAAAAAAAAAACAATATTCTACAATTAACGCTGTATTTGTAACAAGACATATTCAATGACTGTATCATCAACTGCAGTTCTTAAATTAACAAAAATATTCATGGCACTAAATGTTTGTTTACATGTAAGAACTGAAGATGATATAATATATCATAGTCATTAATTTAATAATATAATGCATATACTATATTATAGTCATTGAAACAAGTATTCTTAAAAATACAGTGTCCCATGTAAAATATCGTGTTTTAATTAATTTGATACGTTTCAAATTAATTTGTTATCTATTCAAAATATGAACTGATGAAATAACCAATTTTAATCTAAACTGGAACCTTATACAAATTAGGTACCAATTTATGATTAATTTTCAATTATGTAATCATATGTCTGGAACACATCTAGGCACAATATCATTTTCAAAGTAAATGGTAGAAAATGTCGACTGTAAAAACTAATTTAACCAAAAGCAGATTTTCTTATCACCTTCCCCCCTCTCCCAATATACTGACCGACTTATTAATTCACAGCCCAAATGATCACTCAAAAGTTCAAAAATAAAAAAAAAATCTTTCTTGTTGATGTAACTTTGTGAAACAAAGAAAAGGACAGGGAAAGGATCAATTACGGGTATAACATTAAAAAATGCTTCATTTTTATCAATTTAAGATAAAAGGATTATTTATCTTGATTTGCTCATAAAGGGCATTGTTCAATGGGTCTTATCCCTTGAGTTATTAACTGAAACACTTGGGAGAGCGTGAACCTGTAAGATGTGAAAAAAGACATCTCTAGGGTACAGACTTAGTCGTCTATTTAACTAACTGTAATTGGAATCTCTGATGAAAGGATCAAAATGAGAAACTCAATGTGATTGAATGGTTTAACAAAGGGCGATATTTAAAGTAACTGTTGATCTGTTAAACATGCGTCAGTAGGAGAAACTCAAACCTTTTTAACTACGGGATGCTCCAGATAAAAGCACATTGAACAAGAAGAATTTACAGCTCTGTTAACTGGACTTTGGTTTCTACTCAATGAAATACCTCCTAAAAATCATGAGGTTGGTAGAACGAAACGTCTGTTGGTTCCGCTTCTATAGACTGACGTAGCACATTTTCTGTACGAACGTGAGATGTTTGCTCGAGGAAGGCTCAACATATCTGAAGAGCTTTTATAGAGTCTGAAGTCTTTTTTTTTTTTTTTTTTTTAAGGGATAGTGATATCATAGCTTTTGGTCCTTATAGATACTATTACAAAAATGGGGTTGGTAGATCGAAACGTCAGTCCGTTCTCCTCCTACGTCATTTTCTGAGCAAGTGTGAGATGTTTGCTTGAGGCAGGCTCACCATATTTAGGGGTTTTATAGGGCCTACAGTCTTTATATTATGATTGTAATGTAGTTTAGGCTATACATAAAGAGTTATGTATTTTAATTTGACAAGAATTAATTCAACTGGTGCAATATAACTGTCAATTTTAACTTTACAGTAGATGTGTGGTAAATATATGAACTGACTGCACTTTAATTGTAAAACAGCAATAACCGCATAAATCTATTACTGGTCATGTCACAAGTTTTTAATTCAAATGAACATTTGACAAATCTACTGAAACATTGTCTCGCTAACAAATAAGTTGAATTAGAAAAATATCAAATTGAGGAACACGTTTTGTAAAATAGGATATGCCTATTTTTCTCGTTTGCCGACCTCGATACATGTGTAAATCGCTATTTTTTTCTAACAGGTCTTTAAGTAATCACGTTAGATTAATGAAAACGGGAATTTCTAACCTACGAAAAACAAAACAACGTCAAATTTAAATTGTACTTGAACACAATTTATAACAAATAATACATTTATTCAAACTCGTTTCATCGACAATGTTGCCATCTTCAGTAATGCAGTAATTACTCCAAACTGCACGTATAGCATTCAAGTGAAATACCAATTACTAGAGCAAGTCTTCTTATTCTTCCTCTTTCAATTCTGAAGTATTTTTAAACAGTTTCGTTTTTTACAAATAACTCTCGTATTTATCCCATAAAACACGTTTAGTCATCTCTGGAAACAGATTTCAAATCTGTACGCAACAAGATATTGTTTGGCTGTTTCATGAAGTTAGATTTATTTTTGAAATTTTAAATAGACCATTTTATAATTTACTGATTTTTCTGATTAACGAAACATCCATTGGTTGATAACCTCGAGCATACAAACCAAATTTGAGAAAAATCAGCCTAAAATTGCGATCTCCAGTTCGTTTACAAACACACTTATCCATATACAGCAGCTCATAAAGGTAGTGTGGAAGGTAAGACGCAAAGTAGAGATGGAAACTTTCTATGGAGGACCAGATTTAAAAAAAAAAAAAATGGAATCAAGATAGATTGTTCCCGAGGGAAAATCATACCGAGAAAAGAACCAGAGCAAGACAAATGGTGGTTGGATGATTTCGAGGACTATTACAAACAAATGGGTGGAGGATATAAATGGCAGAGAACTGAGAAGACTGGACTGGAGAGCGGTTGTCTAAGAATGTGCTTGTCAGAAAGTGAAAACACCCAGCTATCTTGGATTTAAACTCAAATTGCTGATCACAATTCCGATCAGGCAATGAAACACTTGAATTGCATTACTGTTACAAGGTTTAGTTAGTCAATCAAATCAACACAAGTGACGCTACAAAAAGCCTATTGAACCAATGCAGTTACCGGTCATTTGGTCTAACTTTGTTTTCAATGTACTGCTCAATAAAACCGATATATAAACGAATACAGTAACGTGCACGCGTATACACAATTCATTGCCTATAGATCATTATTAGATAAATCTGCCTTACTTTATAATCATGGTAGCTGTGGAAGAACATGGCAATAAACCGCCTATATTATAATTGCGTGTCACAAGTATAGAACTTTTCCCCTCCATTTTTACCAAGCTCAGACAACTATGATATTTTACTTACACAGTATACGAAGTAAATTTGAAGTTTGGTCATCGTAAAAAAATGTCGACCTCAGTATAGTGTCAGATTTTTCACGTTTTATGACCTCACGAAACCGAAAAAGTTATTTTCGACTTGCCGTCCGTCCGTCCATCGTCGTTGTCGTCTGTACGTAAACACGATATAGGGCACATGAAATTTGATATAGGGGACTTATAGTGTGCTCATATAAAACCCTATTAATAATAATTTATCAAAATGGCGGATATTCTAAACAGTTTTTTGTTCATATCTCGTGTGTTATTCAACTTATAACATACTAACTTAGATACAAATGTGCAGATTTCAATTCTGTACAAAATTGAAACCAATTCTGTACCTAACCTAACTCTCTACAACGATAAATAGCGTAGTTATTGTACAAAATGTAATTTAATCTCCTAAAACAATGTGATTTGTGTAACTCTAGTTTCGAGATACGAGGCTTCTTCACATATATACAGCTTCGAGGCCCACTATGGCCGAGTCACTGATACGAGCGAAGGGACACTTGATCTACCAACACAATTCGACATTTCCTACAAGGCCCTAGGAACCAACTTTGGGTATTAAATATTTACTTGTATTAACTACACTGTATAATATTGCTTGTTTAAGTACCATGATAGCGTACTTAAGATACATAGAATCATAAAATTTTGTATAGGAGACTATAATTTTAATAGAACCACATTGAAATTCAGGAAAATCGAAGTTACGAGATCCGAAAAAACCGAACGTAGAGAGTGGAAGGTCCTTCAAATATGCAAAGCTTTACGTACCCTAATATGATATATAGAAACATCTACAAGGTCAGTAGGGCGTCGTCGACGTCAAGAATATAGTGATATACACAGTTACAAAGTTCGGAAAACCAGTATAACTGTTTTAATTAAACTTACCGTACTTATCCTACAAATACAATTTAACATTTCCCACAAGGTACAAGAAACCTACTTTTGGGCATTACATTTAGAGCATCTGCTTGTATTACATTGTATCATAATGTAGAATATCAACTAGTTTTGTAGTGTATAATGGGTTTATAACTTCATCTTTGAACAAATAACTGTTATAAAATAGTTAAACCTACGGAGTTATACAGTTGGAACTAGTGAAGCAGACGTTGCCCAATCAAGTGGAAGGAACTTTTCTTCACTTTACTTCTACCTAGTCATCCTGAAAACACAATTGTTGGTACAAGTACTGTGTATTCAAATAATCTATTCAGAAAAAGCTTTCGTTATAGGTACGCCCTCTACCAAAAGAATGATTCTGTACGTTCGCTAGAAAATATCGGAATACAAACAATTGAGATCTTACTTGTTACAAACTTACTTTTAAATTTAGACAGATGTATGCAAATCAAATTTTGAAGAAAACGTCAGTTTATAATAATTTATAGAAAACAATCAGTAGGCTACACAGATTGACTGTTTTCAACTATTTCAGCATAAAGGACCTGTTCATATACAGGATGTCCCGGAACTCCTTGGAATCGCTTTGTAAAATTTCCATTAAATATAAATAATTTCGTTTCCCATTTATCCGCCATTTTGTTTTTTCACAACACAACTTTATATTTTTGGAAGCAGGTAAGATATTGAGTTAAAATTTAGAATAAAAAATTTGCTACGCAACTTTTTATCAGGATACAAAAAAGCTGAAAGTTCTTTTGTACATTTTCAAAATGGTTTTTCTAGGTATTATTACGTCACAATTTCCATAATATGACGTCATAAAAACAAAATGGACACTATCCTTCCCTTTTTTCCATCTACCAGTTGTAATAATTTAATATTTACGACTTGTAAATTGAAGTTAACTTTAAAAGTTGACGTTACATACATGTGTCTAAGAGTAAAAATAAGTTTACCAGAAGTAAATTTAAGTGATTGTAAGCGACTTTCTAGATACTCTATATGGAATCAACTCATCGTTCTAATCTATGGTAGAGCTTACCCTCAAGAAGAACAAAAACTCTGAAAGAGTCGCCAATACGAGCGTAGCAAGTAGACGTTGTGTCATAGCTGAATTTACACGTTTTGTCTCATAGTCATGAGTTATATTGAAGTATTCGAGAGATATTTTAAACTCTTTTCTTCAAAATCAAAGTTCAACTGAAGGTTTGTAGTGCACAACAGGAATGGGTAAGTACGATGATGGCGTATTACTTTACTTGCAAAACAAATGTGTCCTTTAAGAACTGACAACAATAGAAGAACTTCTTATATAGAAATATGAAGTAGTTTAAAAGGCAGGAGGAAATTCATCTTGACATTCTGTAATACAATAGCACGAGTTGGAGAAATTTTATTGGGAATGCTTTGCATTAGAGTACTTGTTGATAACAGAGCCTTTTGTATGTCGTCACCTTAATGAGAGTCCTGAGCATTAACCTGATTTATTTGTATAACAATGAATTACGTGCAATGCCCTCTCTCGTTGTGCAGCTCTCTTCGTTCTGGCTTAATCTTAAAACTAGGCTAATAGTTGTGTCAACAATAGAATTCATTGGAATTATTAATACAATCAATAAATCATTCTATAGTTAGTAAAAAGAACGAAGAAGGTTGCTACCTGGCGAAACCCTCACACAAGCCACATAATTAGTGACTAATCCATTGCAAACTCTTTTAATACAAAGACAACTTTCTTAATTGTTAAGTAATTCCTACAGGATGTGAATTGTTCATAAAATTTGATTGAAAACAACTCCAGCAAACCTAAAACGTATGGGAGAAATAATGTGAATTTAAAGAAAAGTAAAATAGTCAAGAAAGAATGTTGAAATATATTTGTCATATGATTGATAATTAGATAAACCGTATATTGGTTTGGATAACCTAATATGCCGTATTGGATAATTAGATAAACAACGAAAATGTTATCTAGCATGTTCTAATTTAAAATCTATACATAAATATGTGCAAACATTGCAAAAATAACAGCACTAAAAACTACACAGTGCTTCCTTTTTTTTTATTAAATGAAACCTCGTAAGAAATTTTACTTGGTATAGCGTCAGCAAAAAACAAAACAAAACATTATGACCTATTAGGTATTATAGTTGAAGTCCCCCACCACAAGTTAGGTACAATAACACAACACAAATAGCCTTTGTTATTACAGTTCCCTGATGTACATTTGAGTAACCAAGTTACCATCATGGGAGGGTTCTAAAAACTAATCATGACTAAAATGACTGAGAAGTTTTTTGCCTTTAAACAAAAAGAAAAATCAACTGAGACCGCTGGTGAGACATCCTTCTGCAGATCAAGGCTCGATCTTAAGTTGTTAAGCCGAGGATGTACAACAAATGTATTTTAATTGTTTAAAAAGTGGGGTAAAATACAAGGAGATTCGGTGTAAAACCTTACTGCGGGGTGGAAGTCATGTTGACCACAACAGCCACACGCTCTAAAAATCAAATACAATGACTTTTGCTTGCTTCAATTATTTCCTACTTCTGCTAATTTTTGCCCAAACCGCCTGGATTAATATCCCTGTCAGTATTTCAATGAACGTAATGTTAAATTTGAGTGGAAAGGGGGTAGAAAAGATAGTCCTAAGCAAGGGAAGATAGATTAAACTAGCAGCCTGGCGTAAGCACTCTGTTTTAATCACTATTAATTAACATTGTAAATCTTTGAATACAGGTTATTCAGTCAAGAGCTGCCTTGATAACTTGGCGCATATTGAAATTAATCTTTCGTAAAATGTAGGCTTTTACATATTGCACATGACATACTGGATAAAAGAGAGTTAGATTGGCGTTCATTTTAACTTTATTTGCACGAATGTTTTTCTAATATCATGAAAGAATTGAGTTGTTACAACACTACAAATCAATTTTTCGTATTTTACACAAAATATGTTGCAATTTTAGTTCAAAATTTAGTACAATCATTGATAGCTTAATACAATTGTTCAATCTGTAGATATTAAAGCCTCCAAGGAAACGTATCTGGATCTACCCCTTTCTTCATGTAGTCTTGTGTTTAGATCTGTCTCTTCTAACACCCCTATCAGATCTCTTATTCTCTTCAGATCCAAGACGTTATTTAAAGTATTATTTAAAGTATGTCTTTATTTTGTTCTTTTTTTTATAAAGACAATAATGACCGAGAAGGTTTTGTATTTTTAAACAAGGAAAGAAATATATAAACGTAATTGGCAATCACTAGCTGGATCTACGTTTTCTTTCCCGTAATCTTGGGTTAGATCCCTCTATTTTATTTTCCCTATCAAGCCTCTCTTAACTCACATTTGTTCTTTTCCAATCCTATTATAAGTCTACGGCCACGCTAGGCGACCCGGTCGCCACGACCTGGTCGCGGCTTCTTTTTTATTCGCGACTAGGTCGCACGAGTGTGCCACGCTAGGCGACAATTGTCGCAGTCGTCAACATGACTCTGAGTAAGGAGGACTTATTGCTAGTCATTGCAGTGCAATATTACTTAAAAAAGAAGAGAAAACGAAGATTTGGAGTTCATCCGCTAAATCTGCTTCTTTTGAAACAAGGTCAGTTTCACACCATAATGACATTGCTGAGAGATGACGGAGGAAAGTTTTTCTCCTATTTTAGAATGAGCATAGCATCGTTTGACAAACTCGTATCATAATATGATATCAAAGACGGCATAGTGAAAAAGGATACAAGGCAATTTTAGTCCTCATTTGGCAATTGCTCCCAGTTCTCAATAACCATCACAGCAACTTCAAGCCACAGTTTTAATTTGACATCCCTGTTGCTGTAGTCCTTTAGGGAAACATCCCAAAGAGTTTTACGCACACTTATCTCGTTAATAAACATATCTGTGTCAATCGGCATATTGCACAACAGCACAGCTAACAGCACAACTGTTTAGTGGTACGTTGAAAGAAAACAGGGATTGGTGAAGCAAAGAAGGGTGGGAGAGCAAACATGTAGCGACCTGTCGCCAAGCGTGGCCGGCTCCATATGATAACGTGGGGAGCGTATTTGTCGCCACGACCAGAAAACGCTCTCTGTCGCGTTCCATTTGCTGTCGCAGGTCGCCGGTCGCTTAGCGTGGCCGGCTATATTTCATTTAATGCATCACATTTTTATTTTCTGTCGCCATTGTCGCCTAGCGTGGCCGAAGCCTTATAAACTATCCTTAACATTTTCTTACCTGTACCAAAGAACCGCGCGCAGCTCTTGTTCTCCCATTGGTTACCTAACGGATATGATTTGTGGCACATAGTGTAAAGGAGATTTAAGTTACCTCTTGACCGACCTTAACGCTAATAGTTTAAATTACTAAGGAATTCGTTAGCAATTTTCCTTCCTTAATAATGGAAATTTTAAACGTAAGTATATAAAACTGAAGATCGTTTAAAGGCGGTCTAATTAGTGTAAAGGAGATCTAAAACAAAGAAAATCCTAAGGAACGTTCTTAAGTAAGGTTATATCGCAAGAATAACTTACAAATATACGCCGAAGAATAATTTCTAAAACCAACATTTAAAAAGTATACAAACCCTCATCGTAAGAAAGTATGATCTTTAGTAAAGAAAAAAAAATGTGTCAGAGTCGTTAAACAGAGTCAAAATAAACGTACAACAAATCAGAATAAAAATATTTGTACGGAGTAAAAAAAAAATACAAAAAGAAAAAATAGTTAACCGGCAGTAGAATTAAAGAAAGAACTCCAACCTGGGACGAAGAACTCTACTGAGCCAATAAATTACTCTGCCCCCATTTTCAATTGTTCAAGGGAACAAAAGTTGAGTGTAATGGAATTGAACAAGTTTCTTTTTTCCTCCCAACTCTCTCTCTCTGTCTCCTTTATTTTATTGCAATAAATTTGTTACGCTAAGACGAAAGGAGCTCTGCATTTTATCGGTATTGTTGGAGGCAGCATTGGTCTTAGAAAGGATGTATTTATCTAGAATCTAGAGAGATGTTTTTAAAGTTTAATAACCATCACTTGTTTTAGGTTGTAAACAATCTCTTGATATCTTCAGTACTGGAGGAACAATCACAGAAAGAAATATATGTAATTTAACAAAAATTAAAATTTACGATAAGAAATTTAATTAGAATAATATTTATCAAATAACACAAAGTCTTTTCACACGTAAATCTACCATTATAGGAACACCGCACACAAACTGCAGCTAGACAAGAAATTAGATCTACCACGGAAAATCCAAAGATTTCAAAGAAGTATTCTCAATAAAACTAACCTCACGTAAGAAGTATGTTATTTGAAGTAGGACTAAGTCGGCGCCATCATGAAACTTACCCAGTCCCATCATGACCATTCGCTACGCTCGTGTCTGCGTGTCGACTCTAGAGGAAATCTACATATCTAAAAGGACCTCCACTCGCTTCGCTCGTGTCTGGGTCACGAAAAAGTAAATATGCATAAGAGCCTCCATTTGATACGCTCGTTTCGGTGATTGAAAAAAAAAGGTAAAAAAAAGAAAAGTTAATTACATGTTACTTCCTTAGGTAAACTCAGTTTAAAGAAAATGTTATGACGAGTCATAAAGTCAACAACAGTTTTTAGAATGTATCGGTTGGTGACCGTCGTCTGTACTATAGTCTACTGGGCGAAAGATTAAAACTATTTTGATTAAATTTGGTACATGAACATATTTCGACGATATCTCGAAACATTGTGTTTTGTTTCCCCCAGAATTACGTAATTTGATTTTCGGATATAAAAGCACAAATTTTGGATTTTCTCGAAATCCCATGTAACGATTTTGATCAAATTTTGTTAACACGTAGTTTCAAAGGACTCAAATAAATATGTAATAGTTCATTTTCTCTATAAAAATGCTAATTCGTGAGAAATCGGTAAAAACCAAGAAACCGGCTATAAAGCTATTATAAAAAAATTAAAAAACTAATTTCTCCTGTTCAGCTCCTACCAATAACCGATGTCACTTAAACGTTTTGGACGAGTTGAAGCAAAGCAAGTACAGGGTTTTATTGAAATATTGTGTATCAATAGCGCAGGGATTGTTATATTTTTAAAAAAAATTTTATTTATTTATTTTGTAATGGATAAACCGTGAATTTTTATTAGACAAAACTCATATTTTATATGAAATATAATATTAACATTCTCTAATTTATCACATATATTTACAAATTATAACCGAGTACATATTACCCTATGACAAACTTCAAACCTTTGTTTTGGTGGTTGCCGATATTAATCTCATTTGTGAAGAAGTGTTTCGTCAAAGCTTTGAACATACAGTTGGCCGCTTTGAGGTTATTAGGTTACATAACCTAGAGGGATCACGTAGGCCTACAGTAAACCTATCTCGTTCATATTCAACGTTTTTTTTTTTTGTCCTCTTTCGCATTTACTTAAAATTGACTTTAGTACGTTCATTCAATTTATTTGATTTGTTTAAATAACAAATATAATTTTAACTGGTGGATTTTTAGTGATCGTGTATATATTTTTGTAGCTTTGTGTACAATTTTAACTTCCTAGATCAACTGGTTTTTTTTTTAAATATAGTTAAAATTTTCCTTTGAATGTTTCTTTCACGTTTAAAGGCAAGGAGGGAAAAAAAAAAGGAAAAAAAAACCAACTAGCCCTCGAATACTCTAACAGGGTCAAGAAAAGAACAAAAGTTGGTCAAGAGATACTGGTAGGAAAGATGAACAAGGGATCTAACCCAAGATTACATGAAAGAAGGCGTAGATCCAGCTAGGTTCGCTCAGACTACCAAGCCCGTACTCACTAAAGTGACTTCCTGAGAGTTTCAGTTAAAAAAAACAAAACAAAACAACAATGTTCCTTATTAATGTCACAGTAGATCCTAAAAAGTGACATAATGGGAGGTAGGAAGTATATATACCTGGATTACTAAAATCATCCTAAGGAGGCATTCAAGCCTTGTTCGCACCCTTTATCTGTGAGCGACTGAGTTTTTTTATTTTAGAGTGACGACTTTATACTGAACCATGGATATCGATTAACGGTATAAAAATATTGTATAAACTGTCTCACTTACCCACCCAGCGCCAAATTCAAATAATAAAAAACCAAAATTATTCGTCACCAAACAATCGTTTCGGTAGTTATCAGACAAAAAATGAAAATCCGTCTTCAGACGAATATTTAAATAAGTATCTAAATTTGTTTCTCTTGCGCCATAAACACGCCAGCGTAAATTATTTCATTACAATTGAACTTTTAATGATGGCGGTTAATGTTTATCTTTTTCCTAATTATTCCTACGGGTAGTAGTTTTTAAAATTTCACGCAGGTTTGTGTCATGAATCTTCATATTACACTAACATTTGATCGAAATTGTTAGACCCGATTTTGAGAAATTACGTTTTTCAACATAGCTGACGTTTTAGTTTTTACCAAAACCTCACGAACCGGCTTTTGTAAAGAAATGGCGACAAATATGTTTTGCTTGGATCATTACGAGACTGCTCTTGAGCAAAAATTAATAAAAAACATTAGAGCCGATTTTGTAAAAACCAATTGAAAACGATTGTTATATAAATTGCAGTTACTTACACAGTACAGAAACGGATAATTGTCAAAAATTTCGACCTCCATTTTTTTCAATGACCTCAGGAAACCAAAGTGATTTTCGACACGCCGTCCGTCCGTTGTCGTCTGCACGTAAGCACGATAGCGGACACAAAAAATAAGATAGAAATATGAAATTTGGTGTAGCAGAATATAGTGTATTTATGTTGAACCCAATTGAAATTCAGAAAAATCGAATTACAAAATGTAAAAATAGAAATCATTCATTTTTTGTTCATATCTCGTGTTATACAAGTTATACTTTCAATTCTACAAGTAATGCTACCCAACCCCACAACTCTACGATAACAAATAGCGAAGTTATCGCCAAAAATTATTTTTCAAACTCTGATCTGACAAGAAAATGTGATATTCGTGAGTTACGAGACCCACCTGGGCTGAAACACCGACACGAGCGTAGCGAGTGGCGGTCACTTCACATATCTACATCTTTGAGACCTGTCATCGAGAGACTGACACGAGCGAAGCGAGTACATACAGATCTACGAGGCCTGTTACCGCTTAGAAAGTACACAATTACAAGGTACAGAAAACCTGTGTAACAACTGTTTTAACAGACCCTACTGAATACAAATCTCCTACAAGGCCCAAGAGATCAACTTTTGGGTATTACATTTAGAAGATCTGTTTGCATTACAATTTATGATCCGCCTGGGGTAAGTACTATAATTGATAACAAGAAGAATGTTAAGCCAAAACAACAAATTTTTATCCTTTTAACAATGACAGCGTTCTCTGAATACACAACCTACATTACACAGACGCAGTACTTGTACCAACAATTGTATTTTCAGGCTGACTAGTCTCATTGTGATCAAGATAAAAGTAAAGTCGATAAAGGTTCCTTCCACTTGATTGGGTGAAGTCTGCTTCACTAGTTCCAACCATATGATAGATACTCTCCCTTACAAATTTAATTTTTTTTGTTTGTTTAGGGGTACTTTTATAAGAAGAAGTAAATTTTTCTAAAATTTATTATTCTATTTATTTGTACATCCGTTCCTTGTTAAATGCGCCATATATTGATAATTTACGTTTTTCGTCCCCCCCACCCTATTTTTTAACGTAGAGCCTATAATTTACGAGATATCTGTGAAAAATTGATGTTCTGCATCTTAAAAGGGTTGTGAAATAGTAGGCACCAGAAAAATATCGTAAACTTGTACATTATATTTCAACTGAGTGAATAACGAATACGTAGAAAAATCCAGTTAGCTAGAACTTTTTCTAACTTTGAATTACCTATAACTAAAATATCAATAATTAGCATGGACACTCTCTTTCTTACACTCCACAGGCATTCATTAATGTCCTTTTCTAATCATGCAATATTGTCATTTGCATAAATCAAGACCTCTGCGCAGTAACGTATACAAATTAATCAACTCTATAAGACTGATGTGACCACAAAATTGTGACTACAGTTGAAAAATTTCCCCAGACGTTAAAAGCGGGAACAATTTCATCCCTCAAGAAATTGGAAACGGTACAGTCAAGTGTTCTGAAAATTTTTCTTTGTATAAACACGTTTTAATTTAAAAAATAACTATATGTGGGTTTTAGGTGCTTTTTCAGATCGTAAAAAAAAAATTAAGTATAGGAGATATGAATTTGAAAATTTTATTTTTTGGTCTTCTTGTTTAAATGTGATAAACCTTTCGACTAATATCGCTGTACTTGTTATTATTACAGGGTTATTCACGAAGAAACAGAGAAACTTCCTAACAAACAAAGAAAAAGTTCTTGTAAAACGCTATTTCCCGTACATTTGTCATTTTGTTTTTTGGAAATAATAGATAAGATACTTAGGACACGTTTTTATGTCGAAGTTTATTACGTAAATTTGCATATATTAATACATTTATTTTCGTTATCTCGATAACTGTTGGCAAAAATTTACAAGAAACTAAATAATTTGGTCTTTTAACGGCAAACAATTTATATATATATATATATATATATATATATATATATATATATATATATATTGTTTCTGTTGGCTAAAGGATAACCAAGTTATAAAGAAAATACTAAACATAAATTCATCCTAAGGGTAAAATTATTTTCCCTAGTATTAAAGCGAGTTGTGGTTTAGTTTGACAGTTTCAAATTTTAAATCTTCGTTCTAATGCAATGATTCGTTCACAAGTTGTAAAATAAAAAAAAAATTGAGGTAAAATTATAAGAATTCAACTTTTTTTAATGCTAATCTTGGGTGTTTCAGACAAGAAAATAAATTTTTAGTTTTTGTTGACTACTCTGTTATCTTTTAACCTAGAGAAAAATATTATATCGTTAGAAAAATAAAATATGTTTTGTCTTTTAAAATTAATAGTTTTCGAGATATTCGACGTGAAATATTTTAAACGGGTGGTATTTCAAAAATATACAAAATAAAATCAATGTTTTTGGTACACTTATAAACGTAGCATAAAAAATCTGAACTCAATATATATTTCCAAGAATTTTTGTTGGTGAAATTAAACATTTTCGGTACCATGTTTCTATGAAATTTTTTATTTATTTTTACCAGTCCTGAGCGTTTCTCCATTACTTCGTGAATCTTCCTGTATAAAGCCTAAATAAGAAAGCCATATCCAATGCTGAATAGGTTTTTGTGGGATAACTAAGAATATAAACAACGTATTTTTCGACACCATTTTCAAAAGCATCGTAACTTATGCTAGTAGGGTTTGGCTAATAAAAAAGAACACAGAAAGATGATATTAACAACCGCGGTGCAGGGAGATCCAGAGTGTAAGAGAAGAATTAGGCAAATAATTACGTCAAACACACCCTAGTAGATGACGTTAAAACGAAGCAATTGATCTGGTATGGACAGAGGATGAGTAATGATAGGCTGCCCAAGCAAATGGCCACATCGAGGCAGAAGGAAAAGAAGAAAGCCGAGAAGAAGCTGGCGGGATGGAATAGCAGAGAGATGAAGGAAAGGAATTTACAAGATGAATTTACCGATAAACCATTTAAACGGCGTCATTATGGAATGTTAAGGCCATTTCTTTTCCTAAAAGTAACATTTTCTTGAAAGAAGCAACATTCGTGGAAACTATAATCACCAAATGAAAGAAAACACAATTCTCCACTATAAACACTTTATTTGTTGAAGACGAAGATTGAGTCATTATCCCTTTTGGCACTGAACTACAATGGCCTTTATATAAGACTTCTAAGAGGGATATAAGAAGTAGAGAGTTAAGTGGAGAATGGAGAATAAAACAGAATGTGGAACTGAGAGCTTGTAGAAAAAACCCCAGGAATATTAAACAATTCAAAATAATTAAAAAAAAAAAGTTTATTTGCAGAGAATACCATAAAAGAGGATAACGAAGAAGAGATTCTCCAAAGGGTGTCAGAATCAAAGAAGAACAACGATGACCTGGAGGAATACTTCAAAAAGATGAGTTAGGTTAGGAGATGGAGACGAGTGGTGTGAAACAGAAAATCGTTTCGGAGAAAAATTTTAAATTCCGACATGACTTGGATTTAAACTCAATTGCTGATCACAATTCCGATCAGGCAATGAAACACTTGAATTGCATTACGTTACAAAGTTTAGTTAATCAATCCAATCAACACAAGTGACTCTACAAAAAGCCAATCGAACCAATGCAGTTACCGGTCATTTGGTCTAACTTTGTTTACAATGTACTGTACAACACAACCTATATATATATATATATATATATATATATATATATATATATATATATATATATCATGTTATGTTATGTTAGGTTAGGTTAGGTTTACACATTGTCTCAAAATCAAGAATTTGTACTACCTTTAAATAGTACAAATACAGGGTGGCGCAGAAGTCACTTCACAGTTGGTAAAAAAAAATCTATAAAAACAAATTGATAGCAAGACTTAGTACAATAGGTTTAGCCTGTGATTTTGGTATTACAAAATATTGATAATTACGCGTTGTCAAGTTGGCGACAATGCAAACACAACAATCGGTCTAGTCTGCTGGTGAAAGCGTGTTCAAAGCTGTAGTTTCCGAAATGGTTTTCGTGTTAAACAGTTGTAACGATGTTAACGAAAGAAGAAAGGATTTTCGCTTTAAAAACATTTAATAAAAGTGGTGCTACTGCAGTTTATTAATGAAGGGGGGGTAGACACTTGAATTCAAACCCAACCTCTAGACAAACAGTGTACTCCGTACGAGATAAATTTGAACAACATCGATCTGTTATAGATGTACCAAGATCTGGCCGCAACGAAAATCAACCAGAGGATTAGCCTCTGTGCTGGAGTTATCACGAAGGCCAGTGCAAGGAATGTTACACACACTTAAATTTAAAGTTTACATTCCACGTTTAGTACATGGGCTATGAACCAGATCGACGTCTTCAGTTTTGTGAATTGATGATTAACCAACACAAATATGATCCTCAATAAAATTGTCTGGTATGGTGAGGCCAATTTTAAGTTAAGCGGACATAACTGCACTTACTGGTTTACTGAAAATCACAATATTTTGTTAGAACAACAACTCAATCAACCAGATTTGAGTGTTGGGGGGGGGGGTATTATTATCATTTAGCGTACTTGGATCATACTTTTCTGAAGGGACAGTGACAGAAGATAAATATTCGGATACGCTTCAAAATTACGTGGTACAAGACTCATGACGTGTGCTGAAAACTTGCAGGAAATTTACTTCCTTCATGATGGTGCTCCACCACATTATGCCACTGCAGTCCGCAATTACTTGAACGAAACTTTAAACGAAAAAAGTGATTGATCGAAGGGCAGATATTGAAATACATCCACGTTCACCAGATACCATGCCAATGGATTTTTTCGTATGGGATGTCGTCAATGACTCTGTTCTAAAAAGCCACAGACCATTGACGAATTGAAAGACTACATATACGACGCATTCCATGATTTAAACAGTGATAGCGAACTATGCCGTAGAGTATGTAACAGTGATCTTAGAAGACATGAAAGATGTATTAATGAAGAAAGAAAACATTTTGAAACGAAAAATAATTGTATATATCATAAATATACCTGTTGATATACTATATTGTACTATATTAACATAGGGCAGGTTCCCAACAGAGCTCATCTGTGTGTATGTTGACACAGGTCCGAAAGATATAATAATATTAACACATATTCAGCCTGTGATCGAAGTGTCTGTGTCTACATTCACCTATTGCGGTGTTTCAAGTTGCATATCGACGTTGACCCACGATTTCACAACGTTGTATTTATTTTTACACACAGATGAGGACAAATAACGTCATAAACTTACCAATAATAAGTCAGTTTCATTATAAACGTATTTACGTACTTTCTCTATCCCAAGGCTTTTTACTTTATCAAGGTTGAGTGGAGTATTTATAAGGCTTCGATATCCTCGGCGCTTTGTTGAAAACATCCGGCAATTAATTATTTCCCCTCCCCCCTACACCAAGTGGTGCTATTTTAAGTGTAACCACCATCCCTTAATAGTCTTTGGCACACAGTTTATTTAAGGGTTGCTAACTTTCAATTTAATGGCTTTCTTTCAAGTATCTGATAAACTTCAATTTCAACTTGGTAGCACTTGATATTGAAAATAATTTATGATAAAAGTTTTCAAATAGAAAAGTAGTTAAAACTTATAATATGAAATATTTATATTGTAGATTCGATTATTTGAATACGTAAAAAAAATATTATTAAATGTTGAACTTATCTCTTAATTTTTAACATGATCTAAATGACTTTTATTCCTTAGAGTGGAAACGGGAATGTTTAAATCTTTATTTTTTACTCCATCTTTGAAAACATTTTATGCTTTATTTATTTAATTACTTTCTCACATCACGTAGTATAGAGAAAACTATAAATAAATATTAAGCTTGACTTGTGAGATGGTATACGTGATAAAACTTGAACACGTCTTCAAGAAAACGTTTATTTATTCAAACGTGTTATAAGTTATAGTTTAGTAGCTCTAAAATCACTGAAGATGGCGACTTTGTTGAAACGCGTCTGAATAAAAACTATTCGTGAATATTTTTGTTCAAGTTTTATTCTATCAAATTTTAAGTCTATCTGGATATTCTCGCTACAGTTTTGAAACGTGTCTGTAGTCCTGATAAGGATTTTTTGCAAGGTATTGTAACATAGTATGGGACTTCCTTACAGAAGCAACTGCTGGCGTTCAGTTCACCGATAAATGTAGCATCGTTTAGAGGTTCCACATAATCAGATATCCAGGGGCAGGATGAGGAAAAACCAGCTCACCTCCAAGGAGACCCTGGAGCATATCCTGTTGACATGCCCCCAGCACTGAGAGATCTACTCAAGTTGGAGGATATCCTGAATAATAGACGCTTTTAGACTCTAGCAGCGGCGACGTATTATAGACATTGGTCTATCGGAGTCAACGACTCTGAACGTTCGTAACAAGAAATAAGAAGTAAGTATTCTAATAAAGAAAGTTTCTTGAAAAATAAAAAATAAAATCTTTAATTTTATAGAAATGGTTTTAGAACTATGTCTATCTAGCGTCGTATATGCAGTTAGAGCACTACAACCTAAACATATGGACCAATTTTAATAAAATTCAGTATTTAAAAATATTTTGGCCATAAAAGAAAAAAAATACAATTTTTTCAAAAAGGTAGTGTACTCGTACATGTACAAAACGAGGATGATGACTTAGTCGTTGAAACATTGTCTGCTATATGTACAAGAAATTAAGTGGTTTTTTTTTCTGGAAAATTGTGTTTTCATTCATTTGTTTATATTCGTATAGTTACGAGACTCGACAGGGTCGTGTCACCAACACAAGCCTAGCGAGTTGAGGCTCTTTCAAATATGTTTATCTTCGAAATCCTCTAGGAACGATAAACTGACACGAGCGAATCCAGTGGAGACTGTTACATATCTACGAGGCCCTTTAGTATCTAGGTGACGTCAAGAAAATACTGAACAAAAAGAGTTACGAGGTTCAGTAAACAACTGCTTTAACAAACTTATCCTACCGGATAAGAACCCATAGTAATTTGTTCCTATTCTTGCACTACAAATTTTTCTTCCATATTTTACTGATTCATGAATAGGCTATTTACCGATCACTTTTCCCAGTAACGTGATCAGTTTTAAAATAAACAAAATACAACTTTAGAAATTATAAAAATCTACCAATACAATTTAACATTTCCTACAAGGCCCAAGAAACCCACTTTTGGGGATTATCTAATTGAATTACATTGTACAGTGGGCTGGGTAGATACCATAATGGTGCACGTTAAGTTGTTCGTTATCTTTATGTCCAAAATCAATTCCCAAAGTTGACTATCTCATCGTGAAACACAGACCCCTTTTACGGTGGGTCCTGTTCTATGAATAAAAACTCCTGTAACAGTTAACATGAGTAAAACTGGTGACCAACATTTATTTAAACCGTCATTGTACTTACCCAGCCCAATCTTACAATGTAAATACAAGCAGACGTCCTCTAAACGTAATGGGCAAAATTTGGTCTCTTGCGCGTTTTACCAAATGTTAAATTGTATTGGTAGAACAAGGGCCAATTAACAATTCAGTAGACTAATTTTGTTTAAAATAGTTATTACATAGATTTTTGTAAACATCGTAATTATGTATAACATTACTTTCTGTAATCGCTAGTGGAACTAGAAGATGTAAATATGTGTGGAAAAGCTTGCACACGCAACCAGAGATGAGTCAAAGTGTGCGAAATTACATTTTAGACAATGACGTCCCTATCTGTCATCCAAGAGAGGTGGGTGCAAATCATTACATGCAGAATTGAAATCTGTAAAATTGTGAATAACACACGAGATGTTTTTAAAAACTGTTTAAAATAGCAGCTATTGTGACATTTTAAATTTAATTTTTCTGAATTTCAAAAGGGTTCTACACGAGCACTCTTAATCCCCTATATAAAATTTAATCCCCTTCTAAATTTGTGTGACCCCTATGTACTGACAAGTTAAATATCACTTTCTCGTTTTCCTGAGACAATATATTGTGAAGATCAGTTGTAAAAATTATGATCTATCTTACGTAGTAATACAAACAGATGAAAGTGTAGATCCAGCTAATATCCCTCGGGATTGCTGCGAGTTCCCAAGGGAATGTATTCGTATTTAATAATGATAACTATTTAAACAGAAATAACTATAAGGAAATATTTATATTTACTACAACAGTGTTCAGTAGCGTTTTAAAATCCACCCCGATTTTTATTTATTAGACAAAATTTATACCCAAATTATTTTTTTGAATAAATTTCTTGTATATACAAATTTACAAAAGTGTTTTAATTTAATGTACTAGTTGTGATGCAATAAAAATGACACATATCCATTCATTTTATTTTTACAATTCAAAAATTATCTGTAAATGAAGTTTAATTTATAAACTATATCAACTTTATAAATTGTAATTATATTTCTGTAAATATTGTTACTGTAAATAAAAAAAACAAAGAAATTAGGATAATAAATTTAAAAAATTAAAATAACTTAATTTTGCAAAGACGACGTTATTGAACGGGAAAACATAAAAAAAAAACCTTATTAGGTTTTATTGCCCCTCTATTAAACAAAACAACTGTAAAAACAAATCATAAACAGGCCATTTTATTATGTGTGGAATAAAACTGCGTTCGTGAATATTAGTTCGACCTATTTTATGACAGAAATTTATGTACCACTTGGGCAGACGAAAAACAAGTTGATGGCTTAATCGTGATACTTACCCAGATCCAACATACTATATATTACAAGATGCAATAAAAGTAAAGATCAAAAGTTGTTGTCTTTACCCATAAGCTATTATATACGAAGGAGTATCTCTCGCTACGCTCGTGTCGGTGACGTGGTCTGATAACTTTACGAATATCACATTCTTTTGGGAGGTTAGGATTTGAAATTACATTTTTTTACCATAACTTCGCTATTTATCATCATAGAGCTGTTAGGTTGGTATCATTACACGCAGAATTAAAATCTACAAATTTGTATCTCATTTAGTGTGTTATAGTTTCAAAAACACAAGAGATATGAACAAAAAATGTTTTAAAAAGATGCCATTTTAAAATTTTCAAAACTATTTTTCTTATTCATTTTTTGTGTCTCTTGTTGCAAAAGTATAAGACTAAATTAAAGTGTAATTTAATATATATACCTGTTTATATATATACCTGTTTAGTGTAATTTATATATATATATATATATATATATATACCTGTTTATCCGTCTTGAACTGACGCCGTCATCATACAAGAAATTTTACATATTTAAATAAAAGCCTAAACTTGATTCGCTTATGCCATAAAGAGGTCCTCAATGTAAATTATATTTGATTTTATCAAGTTTTTAATCTCGGCTGCCAAGATTCACATATTGAGCTCATAATCGTTAAAGCCACTTTTGATAAAATTGCAATTTTTTTCAGCTTAATAAGTAACTACCCTGAAATTTTGCATTATAAAAAAAGCCAGCGGTATAATCAAAATATATCGAAATACAAATTTTGATTAAAATCTGTCCACGCGTTCAGGCTGTAGAGCACTGCACATTTAGGCATAATAAACGAGAGACAGACATCATCCCCAAAAAACAGCCATTTTATAAAAGCTACGACGCCGTAAATAATAAGCTTATCTGTAACATTACGATCAGGTTAGGTGAGGGAAGATTAGGTTCGATTAAGAGTAAGGTTTGCCAGGTTAGATTAGGTTAGATTCGGTTAGGTTAGGTTAGGTCAAGTTTAATTTCAACTTCCTCTTTTAGGCCTATCATGGTTAATCCATTTTCATTGTTTGATTTAATATGAACTTTAAACCAAACAAGGTACAACTCAACCTATGCTCTCATTTAAGAATTTCTACTTACTCCTTGTGGGCTGTCCCCCCGGAAAGGTAGCAGTTCACTGAATACGTACTAAAATAGGTTTTGGTGTCCATTAACAATGTGCAAAGCTTTGTAGCTCTATCTGTAATTGTTTTAATAATATATTAAGCAGTCCCGGGATTTATTGAACACGCTGTATAAACATCCTCAGTGGCGACGGTACGACATTCCACTGTATACTAAATATAACAATCCTATTTAAAAGTTCATTAAAATTTAAAATCTATGTATAGTAGTAGTAGCCAGTAACGTGAGGACCTCGTGTGTCTAGAGTCTATTGTGCCCCCGTCTATAGAAGCTCTTGTTTCTTTTGAAGGGTGATTTCCACGCCCCTCTCTCTTTACATAAAGTTTACTTAATTCACTCCATTTTTATTCCTTAAAGTAGCATTTTTCACTCCAATTCTTTATTCCTGATTTTCTGGTGGATTCCCCTGAGCTAGTGACCGTAGGTATCATTTTACTCCTACTGCATTCAGGCCTCTTTTGAGTGGGTCATCAGTCCAGCAAGGTTGCCCTAAAGGCGGGATGTCCCTTCTTCCATGTTTCTAAGACCTTTCTGCCCGTCTTCTTCTCTTTGCTGGATGGTTCTTCTATGACGAGTATGATTCACCCTTAGTGCCTTGTTTAACCTTTCTCTACTAGAGTATTATTATCAGCGGTTGTCGAGGAACCTCCATGGTTCGATGGACTCCCAATGTTCCATTTTATCAGGACGTTGAGTTACGGTGACTTTCCGTAACTTATTATTTTTCATTTCTCTCACCAGGAGCAGCTAAGGAAAGGATGGTCAACCGTGCCAGAGCCTCGCTTGGTCGGGTAAAGCTAAATACTATGAGACGTCACCATCTAACCTACAGGCTCTGTAACTTTTGTCCAGTTACTACTGATAACCAGTACCATTATCTACATCAGCACAGGTTGTTTTAAAATTTAGGGATAAGTGAAAACAGAAGAAAAATCTGAATGAAGACATAGTAGAGGGTAGTTGAAGTGAAAGATGGTAAAAAATAAATCAAAAAACACCTGTATGGGAGTAATGCAGATCACAGGAAAGGCCTAAGAACAATATGAAGATTCATATTCAGGTTGTTTGCAGTGGATGCCCTTTTAGCGATGGGTTTGCCAACTTCTACGTCAAATCTAAGGGATTAACGACTATAATCCTGGAATAGTAGTAGTTTTCCCAAGGTCAACCAACTACCATCCCCAATTTATTCGCATTCATTGCGTTTGCAACTTACAACATCTTATTGACCTTGAATGCAGCCGTATGCATTATGTGTACGTGTTCTGCCATTATGTATCTGATATTATTTTATAAAATTTACCGAGTACCTGAGAATGCGAGATAACTGTCGTAAACTATAAATAAATTGACTTTATCTGCGATGAATAGAAACTATATACTTCATTTTCTACAAAGTTGATTTTGTCAAAACAAAACCAGAGCACTACTAATTCACCAAATGTGTCCTATTATTCCCATTATTCACCTAAAGTCACTCAAAAGAAAGGGTCGATGAAACTAAAAGCATTTTGCCGGCGACGCTCTGTGGGACGTCTCGTTTGATCTAGTCGTAAAACTGAAAGCTACACAAAAACAATAAAACGTCCAATATAAACATAGGGCAAACGCTTGTATTCTGCAAATCCATTTGAAGAATCCTATTCAATTACACTGCTCAAGATATTCATTTCTAAATAAAACAATACGTTTTATTAAATATTGGGATTTCTAGAATAGAATTTTTTTATATATTTCACGTTTTATTAAATGGAGCAAATACTGTTAGGCTTTTACTATTTCGCTGTACAAGAGGAATAAACTTATAATTAAGCTATATCTGAGACAAAACTCACAAAGAAATTGGAGATCTGTTGCCGTTACAAACGAAACGAATGATCCGATTTTCCGGTTGAAATTATTCTCTCAATTTCGGATGTAGACGGTCCAATTTTTAAAACTTCTCTTCTACCCCCCCTCCAAAAAACAATAACAAAATATGGCAAACATTTGAGAGAGAGGGCGCTTGATCAATTTTTGTTTCCTTTCCGTCTCGCCTGTTTTACAACAACCCCAATTAAATTTTCGCAAAGAGTATACATATTTCCATTACAAAATTCAAGAAGGGGAAAGAAGAAAAAGAAGAAGGAGAAGAAGGAGAAGAAGAAGAAGAAGAAGAAGAAGAAGAAGAAGAAGAAGAAGAAGAAGAAGAAGAAGAAGAAGAAGAAGAAGAAGAAGAAAGAAAAAACAGAAATGATGCAATTATTATTATTTAAAAAATAATATCCACGAGTATTAAAACCCTAATCAAAATGCTGCACTTTTTTAGGAGGGCTGGAGAAAGTTTGGGGAATCTAGTAATATAGCGCATCATTTTAAGAGTCGGTTAATGATGATGCCCGATTTAATTTTTTGATAAAACGAGTACAATCCAGATACAAACATAAAATCCTAAATTTTACAGATTTTTGGTCGCCATTTTGAAATTGTGTGAAATATGAGGGGGAAAAAAAACTTTATATGTCAAAACGTAAGGAGGTATAACATGACAATGTCTATATCATTTGACAATATTTATAAACCGTCTTCTCCCCCAATATATCCCCTACAAAGTAAAAGAGAGAATAATCTACAAATTTCCCCCAGTCAAATAAAAGGTTACACCAAGTTTTAGCTCAAACCGTTGCTAAAAACATTTCAAACGAATTGTTTGTAAAAATCGGAATTTATTTAAATGTGTTAAATTTTAAAAAATGTTACCCTACGGTAGGTCTAGGATTAGTGCTCTCGCTTTATTACGTCAGATGTTCATGTTCAATTCTCGAGGGAGTGAAACAACAGTGCGGATCAAACTGGAAAGCTAAAATAGGTAGCGAATTCTGATAGCAAAGACAAGAAATACTACGAAGGGATCTCGATGTTAGCCGACTGAAAGTTGTCTATTGGACCTATCCATGAACTATTGTGTTACAAGAGTATTACTTACAATGGTTAAACAATTTCGTTTTAAATCTTCCTTTGTTGCCAGGGATGATAAAAATCGGAGAGAGGATATCCCTTCATTTCCCCGCACCGCCTGTCATCCTATTTTACGCCTCCCTGTATGTTACGCAATTATAACTATATAGATTATTATTATTCTTTTTAATTTGCATGCATCTACTCTCTCACAATGCCTTGATTGAATATTGATACAAACCTATTTAAATGTATGATTCATACATCAGATCTGTCACAATACAAATTAGATATTTGCAATTATAATCTGTGAAAACATTTTAGTTTTATCAGTCTGATATATCATTTAATGGAATGTACAAGTACGGCGATATTTGCATGGCATTTTAATATTATCAATTTACAGTTTTGATTAAAATACGTGAAAGTATTGCAACCACCCTAAGATAAAAGTTTGGATCTAGACCTATCAAATGAGCACATATCATGTTCCCATCTATTATGATTCACTAGTGATGTGTTAAACAGCATCATGCCTTGACCTGGGCAAAGAAGACGGTGGGAAGAATTCATTTGAAACAGGAAATGGCAAATACCTTGCAGTTCCTGACAGTGTGGCAGGTGACTCAATAGTTGGGACTCTGACGCCAGAACCCTGGAAAACATCACAACCTCTTTCTCATTTCCAACAAAAATCGTGGTTCCATTGAGGATTGAGGATTCTACACTCACTGACGTAGATCCATTTTGGAAAGATTTGATACTGTTCCAGACCATTAGCCTGAAACTTTTCTGATTCAAGAGGATGATTGGATCAACCTTTTAAATATAAGAAAGCGTACAATGCCGTAGAGGTTAAGACTACTGGAAACCACCACACTAACAGATTCAAAGTCTCATTAAAGCAGTTTCAAAACGAAATGACGCGGATATGAATCAGAAAGAACCGTCATTACTTCCGGGGTACCAGTCTTGCCGGCCTTGTACTTCTCTTAGAGCAAACACGGATACAGATACCAAGGGAAGATAGAATTACGTCCATCAGAGTACAATCGGTACCTCCCTTATCGCCCCTTATTAGAAACAGGGATAGCTAAACACGCTGATACTTGGAGGATGGCCCGAGCCTAGGCGAGATCCACTTCGGTTTATCCCAACTAGAAGGACGCGACTCATGGACCAAGTTATCAAACCATTTATTAGATAAGAGAAACACCGGTGGGGTAATAACCAAAACCAGTGAGGAACACATTTTGATAGTTCATACTAATTGGGAGGGAGGTTTAACTCAAATATTTGAAAGGGAAAATAGGGTCATCTGATAAATCCCCCTCACTAGATAATCCTTCGAAGGTGATAAATAAAAGTTAGAATGCCCAAAAGATTCTCAAAGTTTAGATTTTTCATTTCAATTAACAAAATTAGATGAGGTGAATTTTATAATCACACTGTATAGTCAATAAACCAAAAGTGGTGCCAAAGTCAACCTCTGAATAGGATCGGTAAGCATTGCATGGTTTCCTGTGGAGTTTATCATAAACAACTCAAAAATGGCATATTAGTAATTCATTAATTAATAAATTTACTAATAAAATTCTTGTAGCTGATTCAGCAATACACAAATTCAACAAACACTACTAGTAATTATGTCCTAACCTTATCTATATTTAAATGGGAACTATGCAGGAAACTACTGGATCAATACAATGCTCGGTGGACTGCAGTCTTACCGTAATGCAATAGGGTGAAACATTTACCCTTGCATTGCAATCTTGTTGTCCAACATAGACACATGCGTTAGACTATCTGAGATAACCGAGTGACCTAGTCTTTAACAATTATCATTGATTTTACATACTAAACAGACTTTTCATCTCCATGGTACGAGTTGAAGCTAAAACGTTAGAAGTTTTAGAGCCGACACCTAACGGTCCACTTCTGGTAACTTCAAAGATAGCATGTCCTCAAGGAAAAAACCAACAATGTAAACCTGTTGTGTATCTCGAGACATTACTGGGAATGAGGAGGTTCGCTAAAGCAGAAGCTGATGTCCTTTCATCGGCCCAAAATCTGCGTGTGGAGTATCTTATATTTCGGCACGTAGTTACGTCTCCCTATAGGTCTAGAAGGAAAGAGAGAGGGAGAGAGAGAGAGAGAGAGAGAGAGAGAGAGAGAGAGAGAGAGAGAGAGAGAGAGAGAGAGAGAGAGAGAGAGAGAGAGAGAGAGAGAGAGAGAGAGAGAGAGAGAGAGAGAGAGAGAGAGAGAGAGAGAGAGAGAGAGAGAGAGAGAGAGAGAGAGAGAGAGAGAGAGAGAGAGAGAGAGAGAGAGAGGAAAGCCTTAATCCGAACTGGTTAATGGAAAATGGTTGGACTGTTGACTGGTCACTGGACGGGGTTTCATCTACCAGTCCTTCTGTGTAGGAAATGTAAAGCTGGGGAGACAGCTCAGTGAAAGACAGGACAATATCACCCGAAGTAACTCACGATTTTTAAATACCAGAAATTGAAATAAAAACTAATGATCTGTGAATGAAGATCCACAATAACCTTCATAACTGAGAGACAAAACCAAGACTGGAATCCTGACCCTACTTAGAATATATTTTTTAAATTCCGTATTGCATGCTTTGGTTCCTCCCACACTAGAGCTTTCTGACTTGAACCCACTTAACTACAACTGTTTAACACACACTGAGCTTTACATTATTGCATGCAATGGGATTTCTTTTTAGATATAAATTCAAATATATTAGTGATTTACTTTTTGGCATTTATTATACAATTATTCTAGTAGATATAATAGAGATATACTTCTATTAACAACAAAGACAAGAAAGTTCATGGGCTAGAAAATACTTTGAGTTTGACGTTTCAAATTATTGACTCATATATTATTAATAGTTGAAATAGTGACAAAAATTGAAATAAAGTGTAAAACACTGCACAAACTTTCTCATTCTCCCTCCTCAAAACCAAATAAAAACGGAACAAAACTAATCATCACCAAATATGACAGTTCGGTAGTTGTCAGTCAAAAAGTGAAAACGAAATGAACCATGGGCTCGGTCTTTAAACAAATATTTAAACAGGGCTTAAACTTCCCTCGTGCTATGTGTTCAGAATAAATCAATATTATTAAAATCGAGCTTTCAATAGTGGGGGGGGGTCAAGGACAACTTTTGTTTTTGCCAATTATTCATGACCAGTAAAATTATTCGCTTTTTTACACTTGGTTTTGTGTCATTTACATTTTACTAAAATTTGAAAGAATTCAGTTGAACCGATTTGAGATCGTTTTGTTCATATTCTAAGTGCCTAAACTTTAAAAAATTTGGAAAATCGTTAACGCCGATTTTTAGAAAATCGTAATATGTTCATTCTTATGATGACTACCCCAAATAAGAATTTATCAAAAAAAACTGTAAAGACATTCTCGAGATATACCCGCATACCAAATTTGATTAAAATCGGTCCATGGGTTTTGGCTATAAAACACTGCACATACACAGACTAGACATCATTCCCAAAATTACTTTTTTTTTACTTATAATGTTCTCTATATATGTGAGAGATTAAAAACTAAGAAAATATGAACAAAAAAAGGAAAAAATTTCTGAAGATGAACTTTATTCGAAACACGTCAGTTTTAGACATTGCAATTTATTGTTACCTCTGCCGCTAGCCTTATTGCTAATGACCATCGTACTCTAATTTGTCCATGGGTTTATTGTCTAAGCTGAAGGGTTTATGCAAATAACCGGTATTTAATTAAGTGTCCTAGCGTAGGCTGTGAAGTAAGTAAATAGTTTGAAATAAAGGCAAGGAACAGAACTTTCAATTAATCAAAAACTGTAAGGTGTTGTGGCAATCCAAAATCAACTCATTTTCAATAAAGTTCTCTCCTCTTACAAATATTAACAAAACTATTGTTTCTGCAAGAAATGTATACCCGATTTTGTTATATTTTTTCCGACAATTCATTCTTCCAAGTATTAATTATTCCAAAATGCCAAATCCTATACTTAGTTTATACAGGGTGTCCCGAAAAAGAAGAAATGGTTATACATTTTCGAATTATATACATCAAAAATTACAAATACGTAATAAGTAACGTATTAGTTTGTTTACAAAAAAGCATTATAATTCCAGAAATAGATAAGGTTTTATGTTCCGATTTGGTAAAAGCATTTTGTAGGTTACGTTTTACAAGTGTACCAAACACAAAGACTATTTGTACAATTTACAAAAACGAAGGCCGTTTATACGGTTTTGCAGGTATTCGACGTAAATAGTTTTTTTTTTAAATGACAGCCATATCGAAAATTATACAAAATAAAGTCATTGTGTTTGGTAGACTTGTAAAATGTAACTTTCAAAATGCTTATAGCAAATCTGAACTCTAAATCTAATCTATTTGTGGAGTTATGTTTTTTGTAAAATAACAAAATGGCGGGTAGACGTATAATGAAGAGGAATTCGACCATATGTTGCTTGTCATTTTTTGTTCCGATTGTTGTATACAGGGTGTTCCTGTAACGCGCGGAGATAATTCAGGGGGTGGTTACATGCATTAAAATAAAGACAAAAGTTCCATAAATATATGTCCGGCGTTGCTTATTTTACCAGCTATCTACCATTTTTATTTTATTTTTTAAATATTTATATCTAGTACGCTTCAACAAAATGAGTTGAAATGTTGTACGGTACTCATCAATGTAAAGACCTAGTTTGAAAGAAATTATCAACGTGTTCAAATAATCTATTTCAAAATGGTGGTCATTTAAATATTTCAAATGAAAATAACTAATTTAAAGTTATTTTCATTTAACATTTTTTAATAGCCACCATTTTAAAACAAATTATTTGAACAATTTGAGCATTTTCTTTTTGAAATTATGTCTTTAAATTGATGACTACCGTACAAGATTTTAAACTACTCAATCTGTTAAGTCGTTCTAGATATAAAATGAATTAGTAAAAAAACACAAAATGGCGGATAGCTGGTAAAAGAAGAGTTTCAGGACATTTTTTCTCTTTATTTTGACCCGTATAACTACCCCCTGAATTATCTCCGCGCATTATAGAAACATCCTGTATAATTCGAAAATGAATAACCTATCCACCTTCTTCGAAATATCCAGTATAGAACTATAAGAAAATATTCACATTAAGACATGAATAAGAAATGTTCACTAGTATTAGTGATCCGAAACTTCTTCCTATTCATTTAGGATTTGGTGCTAAAATTTGGTCTTCTTGTTGCTCTTTTTGATAATCAACTTTGGTATTCTGAACTGTACTGCACTTATTTGTGTCTTAGGTATTTCAGCGATGGGAACGTCAACTGTTCTTTTTCGTGTATTTTAAAATAAAGAAATAATCATTTCAAAGTGTTATTTATTTGTGTTATAATTATGTGGATCTTCTCTTTATAGATTAAAAACTATTATCTTGATTTAAACTGTGTTGTTTCTTTTAGAAAATATTTTTGCAAATATGTTATAATTTTTTAATACAATTTTATTTTTTTATCTAGTTTATTTTAGTATTGTTTTTATGGTATATGAATGATGTTAGACTCTAATTTCGCCCTCAATAAACAAAGTGATCATGGTAATTACCCAACCATAAAATCTAATACAATAAGATCCTTAATGTAACACTAAAAAAAGTTGGTTTCGTAAGTCTTGTAGGAAAAGTTAAATTGTATTGGCACATCAAGAAGCCTTATTCAGTAGGGTAAATTTGTTTAGAACAGTTGTTACAAAGCTTTTCTGAAGCCTGAAATTATATATATATATATATATCACTAATTTCTTTTGACGTAGTTTATGTATATTTTAAAACGTCTCCACTCGCTTTGCAAGTGTCAGTGTCTCGGTTCTCGTAGATGTAGATGTATAAAGGAGCTTCCGCTCGCTACGCTCATGACGGTTACTGAGTCCTGTCAGATCTTGTATTACACGAATATCACATTTTCAAGGTCAGGGTTCGATATTAGATTTTTCAATATGAGATTAACTTCGCCATTTGTTATCATAGGGAAGTGGGGGTTGGTAACAAGTTTATTTCTTTTAGTATAGGTTGAATAACACACGAGATATAAACAAAACAAGAGTTTAATTTCTTTTCTTGTTCTTTAAAGGCGAAAAACCTTTCGGCCATCATCGCCTTATACAAAAAGAAGCATAAAATAAAGGAGCCATAGTCCTTGAATTCTCTAATAGCGTCAGGCTCAGAGACCAGATAGGAAAGATGAAAGACAGGGATATCTAACCCAAGACTACACGAAGAAAGGATTCCAGCTAGGGTCGTCAGATCCGCAACACCCGTACTCACCATGAGTGAGCACTTTAGCGTGAAAACAGTTTAAAATGGCCGCCATTTTAACATTTACAGTGCATTTTTACTGAATTTAAAAGGGTTTTATACGAGCACATTTATAATAAATTTCAAGTTCCTACATTAATTTTTGTGGCCGCTATCGTGCTTACGTACGTAAACCTAACCTATACTTCGTACACTGGTTAGGTAATACCGTCTTTATATCTTACGCAAAGTTGTTCAAACTGGAAACGATGCTAAACTAAAAGAAATAAATTTAAAATCCAAAACAAAATAAGGTCAGAATTTTGGTATTACAGTAAATCGACTTATTTAAAACTATAATATATAGTTGATTTTTGTTTTGGAACTTATCTAGGACGTCGATTATGTCGTGAGGGGACTGACACTAGGCCCTATTATTATTTCCTTAGGACTTTTCGTTATTCTTTAAAGATAAGGAAAAACAAACAAATAAATGTAAATGGAACTTGGGCACGAATCATGAATAAATAAACCACTCAATATGAAACTTCACAATTTCACTATTAAAATGAAACAATAATATCGAGCGTAGTTTTTGACAAGTAAAACCTAACCTAACCTAACTACAACATTCAGTATTGAAGTGTTGCAAACAATGCTCTCTTAATTAATGATTTCAACATCGGGTTTGTCCAGTTTCGACGATTGTGTTTGAAACGAGATTTGCTTAACGAAGTTCACTTGAGACGAACCAAATTACGTCTTACGTTGGAAGCACCATTTCCAATTTATTAGGCAGATGTGAATAAAAATTGAAAATACGCAAATAAAATATTTGCTTTGGTGGAAACGTTTTGATTTAGTATTTCAATTAGGTTTATTAGACAATTACTAGATAAGACATTCATACTTTACTTTGTTCCTATCCTTGCTTAAAGGCCTTATAGTGAAGAAAACAACATATAATAAAGACTCCTAGCTCTCGAATACTCTAACAGCCGGCAGAGTAGGAAGAAAACACGAGTTGGGAAGGAAAGTTCAGATAGGGAAAACACAAGAAGGAATGCTACATGAGAAAAGGTCCTCTACATTCAACTAGCGTCCTCTAGATAATGTATATTGTTATCGAACAAGGAAAAACTCCAAACCACAAAATAACACAACTACACAAAACTGTATAATGCGTTTATATTAGCTTATGTACATTTCGATAGCTCTGCTATCATCTTCAGAGATACACTGTACGAAATGTACATAAGGTAATATAAACGCATTATACAGTTTTGTGTAGTTGTGTTATTTTGTGGTTTGGGGTTTTTTTCCTTGTTCATATACAATCACCAGAGTGCTCTAGTGATTTATTTATATTGATATCCTTTAATGAAACCTAACGTACACACACACACACACACACACACCCACACACACACACAAACGAGAGTTGGTCAAGAGAGTTCTAATAGCAGCTAAGGTCTATGACTATATTGATCTCGTTTAATGAAAACACTGACAGACAAAGAGCATCGATCCTATAAAATGAAGTAATTTACAGTATTTTAGACTAACTATGCTTGTTTATTAAACGCTTTAAAGTTCAAAGGTGGATCGGCTTTTGATCACATTTGATATGTAGGCTCAGTTTACATCGGAATAAATCGATTACCAAAAAAATGGACTGTACATTTTAAAATCAAAGCTAATTTACAAATATAGTTGAGAAAAGTTTTTAACCAGTAAGTCGTACACATCACACAATACCTGTAAAAAAACTGCATAAAATGATGTTCAAACAATTTTTCTACGGCACGAAATAAGTTTACGCTGAAAACTTTAAAAAATACAATCTTAAAATTAGCAATAACGGCTCAGGAGCGGGTATTGTGGTTGAATTATAATCAAATTTACCATGTGAAATATATTTTAAATACTGTTTAATCTGATTTAAAAACATTATCGTAAAATTTCAACAAAATGGAGGCCGATTGAAAAGTGTAAATGGCTGTCTACAAGCAACAACAAAATCTCGTCGATCGACTTCCTTTTATAAGATTTCACAATTTGAAATTATTTTAAACATGTAAAAATATATAAGTTTAACATATATGCAACCATGGCCGCGATCGGATCTTTTAGTAAGGATGTTGAGATCTTCCAGCCTGATGCCACTTCTATGATGGCACTTTTTGTGAACCTCTTTTCTTCATTTCAATGCCTGTCTTTTTTTATTCTTGGAGATTGTTTCTACTGCGTATATACTATCCGGTTTGATGACTGTGTCTATATTTTCACTTGATATGAAACCCATCTCGTCCCATATGTTTTTTGGTAGAGTGTAAAAGCTTTTCCAAAACTCAAACGGAACGGAAGTGATGTCCCACAAAATTAATAATCATACATATATTATCAATAATATTATTTTAGGATTAAAATGGACTAGAAGTCTCTCCCCACTGCAACCCTAAATAGATATATTGTGAGTGAATTAAATTTGTTTGACTATGCGAGATGTGAACCCGGGTTCTCTCTCTTACCAAGCAAAAATAGATAACCACTCTCGCAACCGGAGGCCTCAACCCCACAGTTCAAAACTTAGAAAGAGACAGAAAGGAAGACAAAACAGGGTCCGAGCGTCAGTCTCATTAAAATTACAACTTGATAATAATCTTTTCCATTTGTGATTGAGATTACGCAGTCATACTACATATATTCGAATTTCTGTACAAACGAAACAAATTGTGCAATGACTGTACAATTATTTGTATAACTTACACCCTAACCTAACCTAACCTAACCTAACCTAACCTAACCTAACCTAACCTAACCTAACCTAACCTAACCTAACCTAACCTAACCTAACCTAACCTAACCTAACCTATTAACTGACTGATAAACTGGATAAAACTACAATTACAACTAGACACACAGTTTAAAGCTCGCAATAAACTGGCTCTTGTGTGCCAATATTATTTCTGCTACTGTATATGCAAAGTACGTGTAAAGTGAAGGCTAATTGGATGTAGGCCAACCTAAATAAGCTGCTTGTGGACTTGTACTGAGACCGAGTAGTGAGCAGAGAAGCTTATCTTTAACAAGATTACTAAACCATCTATATTATAATTAATTTAACCTACCTTGATAACATAGAGCTGAGAATTTATTCTACTTTTGTCTTAACATAGAGTAAATTTGGTAATCGTCACAATTTTGACGTCGGTTTTTGATTGATCAGAACGTTTCGTGATCTAAGAAAACCGTAAAAGTAATTTCCGTTTGTCGTTTGCACAATAGCGGTCACAAAAATTGAAACAAGAACATGAAATTTTTTATAGGGGTGTAGTGTTCTCATATAGAACCCATTCAAAAGAACGTTCTGGTCTTTAGTACAGTGTTAAACGGTTTCGCAACAAATAGGTATACAAAGTTTAAGCTCAATATCTTTTTTTTTACTTTAAAAAATATTAAGTATTTTGTAAACAAAAACAAAATGGCGGATAACTCGACAACAAAGCATTTCCGCACCTATGTTTATATGAACTTTTTCATTATTTTTGCTAGTGGAAATCAGCACAGAAAGTGCTTTCGGAACCTTATCCGAATCACTCTGAATAAAATACTTTCCTTGTACATTTATATCACCTTGTACGTAACATTCACAAAACAACACATAAGAAGAACATATTACGTACATAAATGTTGAAGTAACACAAGGTCAAGGTCAATTTATAACTGAAGACAAAGGAAAGGATACGATAGTCTGAGTGTTAGATTTGAAGGGTATCAGTTTGAATGATCTTATCAAATATTGTGCTAGACTGAATTTTTTTTTTCGTTTAACAATGCAATATGGTATATTTTTGTAGATAGAAAAAAACTCGGAACACAAGATATCATAAAAATTACGTTTACTTAATCAAACGCGTTTCAACGACAAACTCGCCATTCTCAGTGATACATGAGCTACAATAACAAAACTATAACTGAGTTAGTTATAACATAACTACAAGTGAGTTATAGTTTTGTTATTGTTGCTCGTGTATCACTGAGAATGGCGAGTTTGTCGTTGAAACGCGTTTAAGTAAACGTTATTTTTGTGAGATCTTGTGTCCGAGTTTTTTTTCTATCTAATATTATCTCACAAGTCAAGCTCAATATTTATTTATATCTATTTTAGTATGTATTCGTTTAACACTTGTGAATATCGAGGCGCATCAAGTGCAAGAAATAGTAGGATTTAATAATGCCTGAAGGAAGAGACGAAACGATCGTCACGTAAAGGAAAATAAAGAACAGGACTGTGAGCTGTGGAATGAGATTAAACCAGTCCAGTGAGGCAACACCATCGAAATACACAACACCATCTACACATAATTGTTACAAATTATCATATTTACTGGAATTAATTAATTTTTGTAATTTTATTCTTGAACAGATTACATATATCATTAAATACCACACCTAGAATTGCTTGTTTGTTTAGAAAGAAGATAGCAGTCAGTTGTCTCGGTCACACATCAGTTACAATGGGATTTTTGTTCTCAACCCTCCAAGACAGACGGGAGAGAGGATAAGAAAGACAAGGAAAGAACGATATTTCTCAGACCAAAGTACTTATCTTGGAGATTACAATTGTGTTTGTCCTTAAATTTTCAAATGATGTAAAATTAAAAATAATATATCTCCAAATTCAAGGGGGTAAAATTAAAAATTATTTTTAATTCGGAAAAAAAACTTATTTATAACTGTTCATGTATAAAATAAATTACACTAGTAACGCTACAAAATTTGTGCAAGTATCGAAATGAGTTCGAAAAAAATTACGTAAAACAATATTATTTTCCTTGTTGTTTAAAGGAGAAAACAATTGCGATTATCATCTCCTTATGCAAGACGTTGATGGGCGCCATCACGGTACTTACCCAGGTCGATAATGCAATGTAATACAAATCCTCAAAATGTAATGCACAAAACTTCTTGCGCCTTGTAGGAAATGTTAAATTGTACAAGTGGTCTTACCCAGTAGGACAAGTTTGTTTAAACACCCTAACAGGTCTTGCAGTTATAAATATGGAGGAGCCAATACTCGCTACGCTCGCGTAGGTGACTCGGTGCTACCGGATGTCGTAACTACTGTATATGAATATCACATTTTTTTGGGCGATCAGGTTTATAAATTACAATTTTCAATAATAACTTCGTTATTTGTCAGCGTAGAGAGGTGAGATTGGCACCATTACGTACAGAATTTAAATCTGTGATTTTTTTTATCGAATTCAGTGTGTTAAAAGTTGAATAACACGAGATATTAACAAAAAACTGTTTAAAATGAGCATCATTTAGACATTTTGAACACGATTTTTCTAAATTACAATAGGTTCTTATTATATAAGCACACTAAAATCCCCTGTACCAAATTTTATGTTTTTATCTTAATTTTGTGTTTACGTAGAGACAGACGCCAGGTTGAAAATGACTTTTTCTGTTTCTTGAAGCACTGAAACGCGAAATTCAGTACAAAATGTAATTACTTCCCAATTAAATATGATAATTCAAGATAGGTAAGGGCCAAGTCAACGACACGCGTAGCGAGTGCACGCCCTTTCTCATACGTACAACTTCGGGACTCACTAGGGCCGAGTGAAACGAGTAGAAACGTATAAATGGACAGGTTTCATCTGAGCTGTGGAGTTTGGGTGCGCAGTGGGTCTAGGCGTGGTCTAAGCAGCAGTGAGGTGGTGGGGGAAGCGGTCGCCTCAGTCTGTGTTGGGTGTTGGTACTAACAACGATGTCTGCAAGACCGCTGGATCGTGGACAGTAGTCGGCGCCGACTGTTTCCCCTACAATGACTCTATCCCCACGCGGCCTCGAACTACAAACTTGTATCTCCCTTCCACGCGCAGCTCACAGCTCAGATGAAACCTGTCCATTTATACACATCTAAGTGCCCGTTAGTTTACGTCATGATAGTAGTGATATAAAAATTACGAAGTTTATAAAACCTGAGTAACACCTGTAAGTACCCTATTGATAGAATTTAACATTTCCTACAAAACTTTGAACATTATATTGAAAGGATCTGCATTGTATGATCAGGCTCAGTAAGTGCTACGGTGGCACCCATCAAATTGTTTTATAAGGCAATGATGACCACGAGGTTTTGCACCTTTAAAAAAGTGAGGGGGGAGGGAAATGAAATTATGAGAATATAGTAGGAAGGGTTAAAATGACTGTTAAACATTATTTTAGAAAATGGTTGTCCAAAAGTCTTAATTATTTTAGCGTGAGAAGAGGTTCTACAGTATACTTCATCAAAGTCAAAATAAGAAGTGTCGCCCTTATATTCAAATATAAATATGAAGTATCATTACGTAATATTGATAATGTTAATTTGGATATTTTTAAACAAACTGGAGCAATATTTTGTTGTATATAAACCTTTTTACATTTAAACACTGTAGTAAATTGATTTGATGTTTTATTAGTTTCCTCATTGTTAAGTCAAAGCATAATTCTCATGTACTTGCGGTACACGCCTTAGGTGTAAGTTTCTGTTCCCTCTAATTGGAGGTATTGTTACTTTTTGTTTAGTTAGTTTTAATTATTTTTTATTTATATCAACAACAGGTGATATTATTTTATTGGTTTAGTTTAAAATGTATGGTGAAAACAAATTCTTAATATAAAGTCAGATCTTTTTAATTACAGATGTTTATAAATTCCTCAATAAAAATGAGCGTAGGGTTAATGGTAAAAACTTTCATCCCTTCTACTTTCCTTCCCTTATGTTCCATCTTTTTTTAATTTGAATGGAAACAACTTCAGGGTGACTCCTATCCAAGGACACCTCAAACGTCAAAATCAGTTAAATCCTGTAGGAGAAGTTCTAGTCTATTAAATAAGTATAAATTCCCGCCAATTACATTTTTTATCTTAAATGTCGTTAAAAAAAAAGATCGCAGATGGATGTTTGACTGCGTCTTCTTAGGAAATGTTACAAACAAATTTGTCGCATATTTTGTAGAAAATCAATCTTAATTCCCCCAAGTTAATATTGTTTAAGAAATATTTAAGTTGAATGATATATCTGATTAAAAGAAGAGACCTTTTGAAAAGAATTATTAAATAAAATTTTATCCCATCAAAAACCAACTTTGTTAACTTTTATAACCTGAAAGAATTTAAGTTACAGCTTCTTCCTGCTTTATCCTATTTTCATCAAACAACAGTGGAGATAATCAGGATAAATTATAGCCATAAGCGTCGTCTTATATCAGGGAGATAGCGTGTCCTGAGTAATATTGTTTTAAGCCTTCAACGGCGATGGTCGGGCTTTATATTCATTATATCATTTTAACACTTAATAACATTTCACCTGTATATAATAATAAAGTATTTC
>CAUPSG010000895.1:0-7500 GCA_963513935.1 Aphrophora alni | reverse complement strand
TCTGTCTGTCTGTCTGTCTGTCTGTCTGTCTGTCTGTCTGTCTGTCTGTCTGTCTGTCTGTCTGTCTGTCTGTCTGTCTGTCTGTCTGTCTGTCTGTCTGTCTGTCTGTCTGTCTGTCTGTCTGTCTGTCTGTCTGTCTGTCTGTCTGTCTGTCTGTCTGTCTGTCTGTCTGTCTGTCTGTCTGTCTGTCTGTCTGTCTGTCTGTCTGTCTGTCTGTCTGTCTGTCTGTCTGTCTGTCTGTCTGTCTGTCTGTCTGTCTGTCTGTCTGTCTGTCTGTCTGTCTGTCTGTCTGTCTGTCTGTCTGTCTGTCTGTCTGTCTGTCTGTCTGTCTGTCTGTCTGTCTGTCTGTCTGTCTGTCTGTCTGTCTGTCTGTCTGTCTGTCTGTCTGTCTGTCTGTCTGTCTGTCTGTCTGTCTGTCTGTCTGTCTGTCTGTCTGTCTGTCTGTCTGTCTGTCTGTCTGTCTGTCTGTCTGTCTGTCTGTCTGTCTGTCTGTCTGTCTGTCTGTCTGTCTCTGTCTGTCTGTCTGTCTCTGTCTGTCTCTGTCTGTCTGTCTGTCTCTGTCTGTCTCTGTCTGTCTGTCTCTGTCTGTCTCTGTCTGTCTGTCTCTGTCTGTCTGTCTGTCTGTCTGTCTGTCTCTGTCTGTCTGTCTGTCTGTCTGTCTGTCTGTCTGTCTGTCTGTCTGTCTGTCTGTCTGTCTGTCTGTCTGTCTGTCTGTCTGTCTGTCTGTGTCTGTCTGTCTGTCTGTCTGTCTGTCTGTCTGTCTGTCTGTCTGTCTGTCTGTCTGTCTGTCTGTCTGTCTGTCTGTCTGTCTGTCTGTCTGTCTGTCTGTCTGTCTGTCTGTCTGTCTGTCTGTCTGTCTGTCTGTCTGTCTGTCTGTCTGTCTGTCTGTCTGTCTGTCTGTCTGTCTGTCTGTCTGTCTGTCTGTCTGTCTGTCTGTCTGTCTGTCTGTCTGTCTGTCTGTCTGTCTCTGTCTGTCTGTCTGTCTGTCTGTCTGTCTGTCTGTCTGTCTGTCTGTCTGTCTGTCTGTCTGTCTGTCTGTCTGTCTGTCTGTCTGTCTGTCTGTCTGTCTGTCTGTCTGTCTGTCTGTCTGTCTGTCTGTCTGTCTGTCTGTCTGTCTGTCTGTCTGTCTGTCTGTCTGTCTGTCTGTCTGTCTGTCTGTCTGTCTGTCTGTCTGTCTGTCTGTCTGTCTGTCTGTCTGTCTGTCTGTCTGTCTGTCTGTCTGTCTGTCTGTCTGTCTGTCTGTCTGTCTGTCTGTCTGTCTGTCTGTCTGTCTGTCTGTCTGTCTGTCTGTCTGTCTGTCTGTCTGTCTGTCTGTCTGTCTGTCTGTCTGTCTGTCTGTCTGTCTGTCTGTCTGTCTGTCTGTCTGTCTGTCTGTCTGTCTGTCTGTCTGTCTGTCTGTCTGTCTGTCTGTCTGTCTGTCTGTCTGTCTGTCTGTCTGTCTGTCTGTGTCTGTCTGTCTGTCTGTCTGTCTGTCTGTCTGTCTGTCTGTCTGTCTGTCTGTCTCTGTCTGTCTGTCTGTCTGTCTGTCTGTCTGTCTGTCTGTGTCTGTCTGTCTGTCTGTCTGTCTGTCTGTCTGTCTGTCTGTCTGTCTGTCTGTCTGTCTGTCTGTCTGTCTGTCTGTCTGTCTGTCTGTCTGTCTGTCTGTCTGTCTGTCTGTCTGTCTGTCTGTCTGTCTGTCTGTCTGTCTGTCTGTCTGTCTGTCTGTCTGTCTGTCTGTCTGTCTGTCTGTCTGTCTGTCTGTCTGTCTGTCTGTCTGTCTGTCTGTCTGTCTGTCTGTCTGTCTGTCTGTCTGTCTGTCTGTCTGTCTGTCTGTCTCTGTCTGTCTGTCTGTCTGTCTGTCTGTCTGTCTGTCTGTCTGTCTGTCTGTCTGTCTGTGTCTGTCTGTCTGTCTGTCTGTCTGTCTGTCTGTCTGTCTCTGTCTGTCTGTCTGTCTCTGTCTGTCTGTCTGTCTCTGTCTGTCTCTGTCTGTCTGTCTGTCTCTGTCTGTCTCTGTCTGTCTGTCTCTGTCTGTCTCTGTCTGTCTGTCTCTGTCTGTCTCTGTCTGTCTCGTCTGTCTGTCTGTCTGTCTCTGTCTGTCTGTCTGTCTGTCTGTCTGTCTGTCTGTCTGTCTGTCTGTCTGTCTGTCTGTCTGTCTGTCTGTCTGTCTGTCTGTCTGTCTGTCTGTGTCTGTCTGTCTGTCTGTCTGTCTGTCTGTCTGTCTGTCTGTCTGTCTGTCTGTCTGTCTGTCTGTCTGTCTGTCTGTCTGTCTGTCTGTCTGTCTGTCTGTCTGTCTGTCTGTCTGTCTGTCTGTCTGTCTGTCTGTCTGTCTGTCTGTCTGTCTGTCTGTCTGTCTGTCTGTCTGTCTGTCTGTCTGTCTGTCTGTCTGTCTGTCTGTCTGTCTGTCTGTCTGTCTGTCTGTCTGTCTGTCTCTGTCTGTCTGTCTGTCTGTCTGTCTGTCTGTCTGTCTGTCTGTCTGTCTGTCTGTCTGTCTGTCTGTCTGTCTGTCTGTCTGTCTGTCTGTCTGTCTGTCTGTCTGTCTGTCTGTCTGTCTGTCTGTCTCTGTCTGTCTGTCTGTCTGTCTGTCTGTCTGTCTGTCTGTCTGTCTGTCTGTCTGTCTGTCTGTCTGTCTGTCTGTCTGTCTGTCTGTCTGTCTGTCTGTCTGTCTGTCTGTCTGTCTGTCTGTCTGTCTGTCTGTCTGTCTCTGTCTGTCTGTCTGTCTGTCTGTCTGTCTGTCTGTCTGTCTGTCTGTCTGTCTGTCTGTCTGTCTGTCTGTCTGTCTGTCTGTCTGTCTGTCTGTCTGTCTGTCTGTCTGTCTGTCTGTCTGTCTGTCTGTCTCTGTCTGTCTGTCTGTCTGTCTGTCTGTCTGTCTGTCTGTCTGTCTGTCTGTCTGTCTGTCTCTGTCTGTCTGTCTGTCTGTCTGTCTGTCTGTCTGTCTGTCTCTGTCTGTCTGTCTGTCTGTCTGTCTGTCTGTCTCTGTCTGTCTCTGTCTGTCTGTCTGTCTCTGTCTGTCTCTGTCTGTCTGTCTCTGTCTGTCTCTGTCTGTCTGTCTCTGTCTGTCTCTGTCTGTCTCTGTCTGTCTGTCTGTCTGTCTCTGTCTGTCTGTCTGTCTGTCTGTCTGTCTGTCTGTCTGTCTGTCTGTCTGTCTGTCTGTCTGTCTGTCTGTCTGTCTGTCTGTCTGTCTGTGTCTGTCTGTCTGTCTGTCTGTCTGTCTGTCTGTCTGTCTGTCTGTCTGTCTGTCTGTCTGTCTGTCTGTCTGTCTGTCTGTCTGTCTGTCTGTCTGTCTGTCTGTCTGTCTGTCTGTCTGTCTGTCTGTCTGTCTGTCTCTGTCTGTCTGTCTGTCTGTCTGTCTGTCTGTCTGTCTGTCTGTCTGTCTGTCTGTCTGTCTGTCTGTCTGTCTGTCTGTCTGTCTGTCTGTCTGTCTGTCTGTCTGTCTGTCTGTCTGTCTGTCTGTCTGTCTGTCTGTCTGTCTGTCTCTGTCTGTCTGTCTGTCTGTCTGTCTGTCTGTCTGTCTGTCTGTCTGTCTGTCTGTCTGTCTGTCTGTCTGTCTGTCTGTCTGTCTGTCTGTCTGTCTGTCTGTCTGTCTGTCTGTCTGTCTGTCTGTCTGTCTGTCTGTCTGTCTGTCTGTCTGTCTGTCTGTCTGTCTGTCTGTCTGTCTGTCTGTCTGTCTGTCTGTCTGTCTGTCTGTCTGTCTGTCTGTCTGTCTGTCTGTCTGTCTGTCTGTCTGTCTGTCTCTGTCTGTCTGTCTGTCTGTCTGTCTGTCTGTCTGTCTGTCTGTCTGTCTGTCTGTCTGTCTGTCTGTCTGTCTGTCTGTCTGTCTGTCTGTCTGTCTGTCTGTCTGTCTGTCTGTCTGTCTGTCTGTCTGTCTGTCTGTCTGTCTGTCTGTCTGTCTGTCTGTCTGTCTGTCTGTCTGTCTGTCTGTCTGTCTGTCTGTCTGTCTGTCTTCTGTCTGTCTGTCTGTCTGTCTGTCTGTCTGTCTGTCTGTCTGTCTGTCTGTCTGTCTGTCTGTCTGTCTGTCTGTCTGTCTGTCTGTCTGTCTGTCTGTCTGTCTGTCTGTCTGTCTGTCTGTCTGTCTGTCTGTCTGTCTGTCTGTCTGTCTCTGTCTGTCTGTCTGTCTCTGTCTGTCTGTCTGTCTGTCTGTCTGTCTGTCTGTCTGTCTGTCTGTCTGTCTGTCTGTCTGTCTCTGTCTGTCTGTCTGTCTGTCTGTCTGTCTGTCTGTCTGTCTCTGTCTGTCTGTCTGTCTCTGTCTGTCTGTCTGTCTGTCTCTGTCTGTCTGTCTGTCTGTCTGTCTGTCTGTCTGTCTGTCTGTCTGTCTGTCTGTCTGTCTGTGTCTGTCTGTCTGTCTGTCTGTCTGTCTGTCTGTCTGTCTGTCTGTCTGTCTGTCTGTCTGTCTGTCTGTCTGTCTGTCTGTCTGTCTGTCTGTCTGTCTGTCTGTCTGTGTCTGTCTGTCTGTCTGTCTGTCTGTCTGTCTGTCTGTCTGTCTGTCTGTCTGTCTGTCTGTCTGTCTGTCTGTCTGTCTGTCTGTCTGTCTCTGTCTGTCTGTCTGTCTGTCTGTCTGTCTGTCTGTCTGTCTGTCTGTCTGTCTGTCTGTCTGTCTGTCTGTCTGTCTGTGTCTGTCTGTCTGTCTGTCTGTCTGTCTGTCTGTCTGTCTGTCTGTCTGTCTGTCTGTCTGTCTCTGTCTGTCTGTCTGTCTGTCTGTCTGTCTGTCTGTCTGTCTCTGTCTGTCTGTCTGTCTCTGTCTGTCTGTCTGTCTCTGTCTGTCTCTGTCTGTCTGTCTGTCTCTGTCTGTCTCTGTCTGTCTGTCTCTGTCTGTCTGTCTGTCTGTCTCTGTCTGTCTCTGTCTGTCTCTGTCTGTCTGTCTGTCTGTCTCTGTCTGTCTGTCTGTCTGTCTGTCTGTCTGTCTGTCTGTCTGTCTGTCTGTCTGTCTGTCTGTCTGTCTGTCTGTCTGTCTGTGTCTGTCTGTCTGTCTGTCTGTCTGTCTGTCTGTCTGTCTGTCTGTCTGTCTGTCTGTCTGTCTGTCTGTCTGTCTGTCTGTCTGTCTGTCTGTCTGTCTGTCTGTCTGTCTGTCTGTCTGTCTGATGTCTGTCTGTCTGTCTGTCTGTCTGTCTGTCTGTCTGTCTGTCTGTCTGTCTGTCTGTCTGTCTGTTCTGTCTGTCTGTCTGTCTGTCTGTCTGTCTGTCTGTCTGTCTGTCTGTCTCTGTCTGTCTGTCTGTCTGTCTGTCTGTCTGTCTGTCTGTCTCTGTCTGTCTGTCTGTCTGTCTGTCTGTCTGTCTGTCTGTCTCTGTCTGTCTGTCTGTCTCTGTCTGTCTGTCTGTCTGTCTGTCTGTCCTGTCTGTCTGTCTGTCTCTGTCTGTCTCTGTCTGTCTGTCTCTGTCTGTCTCTGTCTGTCTGTCTCTGTCTGTCTCTGTCTGTCTCTGTCTGTCTGTCTGTCTGTCTCTGTCTGTCTGTCTGTCTGTCTGTCTGTCTGTCTGTCTGTCTGTCTGTCTGTCTGTCTGTCTGTCTGTCTGTCTGTCTGTCTGTCTGTCTGTCTGTCTGTCTGTCTGTCTGTCTGTCTGTCTGTCTGTCTGTCTGTCTGTCTGTCTGTCTGTCTGTCTGTCTGTCTGTCTGTCTGTCTGTCTGTCTGTCTGTCTGTCTGTCTGTCTGTCTGTCTGTCTGTCTGTCTGTCTGTCTGTCTGTCTGTCTGTCTGTCTGTCTCTGTCTGTCTGTCTGTCTCTGTCTGTCTGTGTCTGTCTGTCTGTCTGTCTGTCTGTCTGTCTGTCTGTCTGTCTGTCTGTCTGTCTGTCTGTGTCTGTCTGTGTCTGTCTGTCTGTCTGTCTGTCGTCTGTCTGTTCTGTCTGTCTGTCTGTCTGTCTGTCTGTCTCTGTCTGTCTGTGTCTGTCTGTCTGTCTGTCTGTCTGTCTGTCTGTCTGTCTGTCTGTCTGTCTGTCTGTCTGTCTGTCTGTCTGTCTGTCTGTCTGTCTGTCTGTCTGTCTGTCTGTCTGTCTGTCTGTCTGTCTGTCTGTCTGTCTGTCTGTCTGTCTGTCTGTCTGTCTGTCTGTCTGTCTGTCTGTCTGTCTCTGTCTGTCTGTCTGTCTGTCTGTCTGTCTGTCTGTCTGTCTGTCTGTCTGTCTGTCTGTCTGTCTGTCTGTCTGTCTGTCTGTCTGTCTGTCTGTCTGTCTGTCTCTGTCTGTCTGTCTGTCTGTCTGTCTGTCTGTCTGTCTGTCTGTCTCTGTCTGTCTGTCTGTCTGTCTGTCTCTGTCTGTCTGTCTGTCTGTCTGTCTGTCTGTCTGTCTGTCTGTCTGTCTGTCTGTCTCTGTCTGTCTGTCTGTCTGTCTGTCTGTCTGTCTGTCTGTCTCTGTCTGTCTGTCTGTCTCTTGTCTGTCTGTCTGTCTGTCTGAATGGTTTCTGTCTGTCTGTCTGTCTGTCTGTCTGTCTGTCTGTCTGTCTGTCTGTCTGTCTTTTTTGTCTGTCTGTCTGTCTGTCTGTCTGTCTGTCTGTCTGTCTGTCTGTCTGTCTGTCTGTCTGTCTGTCTGTCTGTTTGTCTCTGTCTGTCTGTCTGTCTGTCTGTCTGTCTGTCTGTCTGTCTGTCTGTCTGTCTGTCTGTCTGTCTGTCTGTCTGTCTGTCTGTCTGTCTGTCTGTGTCTGTCTGTCTGTCTGTCTGTCTGTCTGTCTGTCTGTCTGTCTGTCTGTCTGTCTGTCTGTCTGTCTGTCTGTCTGTCTGTCTGTCTGTCTGTCTGTCTGTCTGTCTGTCTGTCTGTCTGTCTGTCTGTCTGTCTGTCTGTCTGTCTGTCTGTCTGTCTGTCTGTCTGTCTGTCTGTCTGTCTGTCTGTCTGTCTGTCTGTCTGTCTGTCTGTCTGTCTGTCTGTCTGTCTGTCTGTCTGTCTGTCTGTCTCTGTCTGTCTGTCTGTCTGTCTGTCTGTCTGTCTGTCTGTCTGTCTGTCTGTCTGTCTGTCTGTCTGTCTGTCTGTCTGTCTGTCTGTCTGTCTGTCTGTCTGTCTGTCTGTCTGTCTGTCTGTCTGTCTCTGTCTGTCTGTCTGTCTGTCTGTCTGTCTGTCTGTCTGTCTGTCTGTCTGTCTGTCTGTCTGTCTGTCTGTCTGTCTGTCTGTCTGTCTGTCTGTCTGTCTGTCTGTCTGTCTGTCTGTCTGTCTGTCTGTCTGTCTGTCTCTGTCTGTCTGTCTGTCTGTCTGTCTGTCTGTCTGTCTGTCTGTCTGTCTGTCTGTCTGTCTGTCTGTCTGTCTGTCTGTCTGTCTGTCTGTCTGTCTGTCTGTCTGTCTGTCTGTCTGTCTGTCTGTCTGTCTCTGTCTGTCTGTCTGTCTGTCTGTCTGTCTGTCTGTCTGTCTGTCTGTCTGTCTGTCTGTCTCTGTCTGTCTGTCTGTCTGTCTGTCTGTCTGTCTGTCTGTCTCTGTCTGTCTGTCTGTCTCTGTCTGTCTGTCTGTCTCTGTCTGTCTGTCTGTCTGTCTGTCTGTCTCTGTCTGTCTCTGTCTGTCTGTCTCTGTCTGTCTCTGTCTGTCTGTCTCTGTCTGTCTGTCTGTCTGTCTCTGTCTG